>JAPYZO010000002.1:0-73770 GCA_030522905.1 Torymus flavipes | reverse complement strand
AGGGGGGCCCTCGAAATACCTGCGGCGGTTGCGACGGCTCGATTAAAATCGTTTCGTGGAAATGTATAACGGGCGGGCGACTTGCGTTTGACGATGTGCTGCGATGTGAGTTCCTCGTATGCTAGTTGAGTGATTGAGAGTTTGTGTTTTTTTGGTGAAACTTACTCCTGGAGTGTAAGGACGAATTTCAGGAAATTGAATGTAATACATCATAAGTGTTTCCTATGTTGTTTGATTTTTATTAAGATGTTTTTTAATAAATTTTGCTTCGACCGTGTAAACAAACAAATTTATCATCAAATAAATGGGCAACTGTTTTCGTGTTTCGAATACGAATTTTTTTTTTTCTAATTAAAGTTTGAATACAGGTTTTCTTGAAAACATAGACTGTAATTAAGTATTAAATATGTAAATAGAATTTTGCAAAGCCCCTTTTCTATGAAAATGAATGATTTTATCGTATGCGTTGATTAACAAGAAATTACAGTAGAACAAGTAAAGAAAAAAAGCCAAAAATCAAATGCGTATAAGATCACGTGCGTATCCAAAAGGTTGTTAAGATTTTATACTTAACTGTGTCTATTATTTGAGAATGAGATATTTAAGAAGTAAGTAAAACAATCAATCAAAACTAATGAAATTGAATAAACAGAGTAAAACTTTCTTTTTGGTCAATAAGTAATAAGACCGAAACTATCGTCTTTATTATGAAAAAGTTTTGTGGTTTCAGTCAAAAGCTCGATTCTGAAGTCAAACTAAGACGTCTGGATGAGCAACGAGATTTATGCGAAGATTTGCCAAATATGGTTAATCTGACGTACTATAGCAGCGATAACTTTGTTCCCCAAGGTCGTAGGATAATGTAGAGAAATGAGAGCATCAAGTTCACAGACTAACTTCAATAGACGAGAGGAACGTCGTCTTTCCAGTATTATATGCTTACAGAAGCATGAAAACGGCTTGCACCATGGGACATTTTTGCCATAAAATAAATTATAATAAAATCTTCTGTCCACTGTAATCTTCTTCCTATAATGCACTCCATGTTTCTTCATTTTCTTTTTCTGCCCAAATACAAATTTTCAAAATATAAAATAAAACTAGAGAAAACCGGGTTTTATTTGCCAGCTTTTAAAAATTAAAAAATGTTTTCCTTTAAAAGTTATTATCGTTTAAAGATGAGCGTTGAAAAGACATAAAATGCGCTCAAAGCATATTTTAGTGTCTTTTCATCCCTTAACTTTAAACGGACAGAACTTTTGAAAGAATCAACATTTTCTAATTTTAAAATTGCAAGTAAAAGCTGATTTTCTCCAGTTTCATTTTATTTTTTGCAAAGTTGTCTAGTACGTTACTCAAATAAATGGCTATAAGTTAAAAAAGGCTATATTGAATTTTTTTGAATTTTCAATCTTCAAAAAAATGATGTCTAAGACTTTTTTAATTGTACACTTTTAATAGACGTTTCATTACACATTCTGTCTATGAACTTTCTTAAGCTTTTTAATTATCTATAAGATCAATCAAGGTCCCGGGGTTTAGCCACAGCGAGAAAAAGACCGATTTCGTTTGATTTTATACCTCACTCTATTTGATTCTGTGGTTACTTGCAAAAACTTGGAGAACAAAATTAAGTAATTTATCTAGTTATTGAAGAGAAGAAGCCATCGTAAAAATTAAGTAAAACAACAGTAACGTGACTCTCCACATACGTTCGTGTAAAAAATCATTTCAGTCGAGTGCACCATACGAAAGAAGATACAAGGGAAGCCAATGACGTATTGAGATAACAAGAGAGTGCGAAATATCGTGGGAATAAGAACACCGAAGAACCTTGAGACTAAACTGAGTACACCCCGGGCGGACCGTTGAGAGCAGGAAGCAGTAAAGATAAAAACCAAATTCAAAACAATCGTGCGAGCTTGCTTATCTATAAGGAACCGCCGCAATCTAGTGGCAGTTGATCACGGGGAACACGATACGTGATCACATGGTAAAAAATAAAAAGCAGGACGGTTCTCTTTGCACTTACCGGCAAAGTTTTTGCGAATCCATAATCTAGGTGATAGCTTAACCGAAACGAGGAGTGCGTGCAGATGTGTATTTGTAAAATACCTCCAAGGGTATCTATAGGTATCAAAGGGAATCCATTCTAAGTCCAGGCGTACGGAAGAGAAGAGTACTAGTTGAAAGTCTGATTGTAAAATACAAATAGTTTGTCGTTTTGAACCGACAATCACATGAAACCATATACTAAGACGCAAGCGGACCCAAGTATCCCGCAGTTCTCTCCTACAACTTTATCAAGAATTCGCAGCAACTCATAAACGATTTGATTGCGGTATGAACCGAAACTTTCAAGGAATTGCGAGCAAACCGTCCTGGTCATTCGAATTCGCCTGAGTTGCGAGACTGTTCTATCCTCCTTGCTGCTGGATTAAAGCTTCGAGCGTAGACGCCGAGCAGCGATTTATCGATAAGTCTCTCACCATCCAACGCATCTCGACTCCCTTCCTGCAAGAAACATAATAACAAATTATTACAATAGTTATATTCAAAATAATACTTGAAAGCTGTAATGTCATTTAGCAAGCTAAAAATGTCCGAATTCCTATAACTATATATATACGTGTAGATATGCATTCGGTGCATAAAAAAAAATTATAAAAGTGCAATGCAATTATATTTTAATATCATTTATGTACCAGCTACAATAAATGCACTCGCGCGTACTTTTTTTTTTGTGTCTCGAGCATGATCAAATTAGTTAATTGGAATTTAAAAGTTGGTTTCAATCAGTTTAAATTATACGATGATAGCGTAATTTTGATGAATAAAATAATTAAATGTCTCTTATACTATTGTCACGATCTGATCGCCCCTCAGCATTTCTCTTCCTTCCAACTTAATTTGTTTTATTATATGTAAGAGGAAGGGAACAAAATAAAAACAAAGTAATAAAAATTCCTTTAGATGACGAATCGCGGTTATCGAAGCTAATGAAAAACCAAGCCATAAAAGTGCCGAATAGACTGGTGTCGACACGAAGCACAAATACGAGATGCACTATCAACCCTAACACTAGCGCTGATAGTGCACGAACGCGGCATCGATCATGCTCGTGACTTACGACGCCGCGTACATCGATATTGGGCACTGAAACTATCGACGATCGATATCGGCACTAAGGTGGGGAGTGACGCCTAAATAAATATAAGTACATATTCTCTGGCGCGCACTTAGTCAGTTCAGATAGAGACAAGCCACAGAGCTCTTGATACCGATAATTTCCTACGAGGGTAGCGGCCTCAAATTTTCATCGTCCAAGAGTACGAACCTGCTGCAGTTTAAGTTTCTAACCGTCAAGTATAAAGAGAAGTGTTCTGATAACTTTCATTCACGAATACTTTAAAATAATATTGTGCTTATAGTACTTCAGGTGAAATGTAGAGTAACAAATTATAGTTATAACGGAGTGGAACCAGCAATAGATATAATAAATCATATAACTATATTTGCTCTAAGAAATTAACTGAAGAAAATATAAATTGTATCTGGATTAAAATTCAAATAAAGGAAAAAACGTTATACTTCAACTAAATACGAAATAAGTGTTGGCAATTATGTCATACGGCTCTTGAGCTTAGAAGAAAACTTCTCTATCTCCTTGCCTTTGTGACGTCACATTAAAATTTTTCCGTTATTTTTCACTTTTGGTCATATTCTTTTTTTTTTATTCCGAGAATTCTTAAGTAACGTCATGCTTAAATAAATATTTTTCGCAATTGAGACATCATCCGATCGTCGGATGATGGCTCAATCAACTATAGTTTTAATTAATAGATTGTTAACACAGTTGTGTATACTGTTTAATAGAGATGTTTAAAATATATTTTTCGGGCACGCGCTCACGCGCGATGCGTATGACTCTATTAGAGCGTAAAGACAGGTGTCTCATTCTTTTGTCATATTTTAGTATAAAAGGGCTTACGAAATGCTCTAAAAGGTCAGCCGACGGAACAGTGGTCCCGTCGGTAACTAACATCATAAATCATCTCAAACAAAATACACTTGCTATACGAGCAGTCTAAACGCAACGCGTCTACAGTCAACTCTGATGCAACACCGTTTTTCTGATAAACCGTATACTCCAAATTGTAAAGGTGCTAGATGCACCTCGGGTTCATTTACATACCTATGGTCTAACTGACTCCCTCACGCCAAGGGACCGTCATTCAGTTTTCCGCTCTGCTCGAGTGCAGTCTAAGTATCGCCAATAAGTGCCACGTGTGTAGTAATTCTTTAAAGTGCTTTAAATAAATATATTATCTACCAGAACGACAAATTTGTTATATCTCAAAGCCACTATATTCTTAAATATCGTAAAAATCAACTTCAATCAACAAGTCAAAAGTAAGCTTTTAATTATTTATAACCATTTTTCACCAAAACGATTCTCGAGTCGTATACGAGAATAACTCCACTCTCTTTTCGTCAACGCGCCACGCTCATCAAATCTCGTCAGTGCAAACTGCTCGGCGCTGAACGAGACTGTCGCATTTCTCGCGTAAACTTTTTTCATTATTTTGTTCATAAATAAACTAAATTCTGAATTAGCGATACGCGAACGTGACACTTACCTCAACGCCATGTTCAAAAATGCACATTACGCAAGCCGCTCGTCGTAACTTGGATGCTGTGTAATTTAAGTTCCGAATTAATTATTAAAAACATTAAATTAAATTAATTACTCAGAACGTTACACTATTTTAATCGTTCGGTTATAAATATACTCAAACTCAAGAATTCAATCTTGAAAATTCAAACATATTAGATTTTGGCGCCTATTCTATATAGACCATTTATGTGAGTCAAAAACCACCAATCAAACAGTCTTATTGTGATGATAGATTTCATTCATTATCACTTTTTGAAGAAAGGATTACTATTTGGATTTGACATTACCATATCAAAACATAAATGTAATATGCAATTTTTTCTTCATTTATTAAAAGAAAGTTATTTTAATATAAGTACTCTATTCTTAACTACTATTATAGACTGAGAGAGCAAGAGAGGGAGAGGGGGAGAGAGAGAGAGGGAGAGAGAAAAAGAGAGGGAGAGAGAGTATCTTGATACTATATAAGAGAGCTGTCTTTACACTATGTAGAGAGCGAAAGAGGCTTCCGATAGCAGCAAGTCATAAAGATAATAATATATGCCGTATAGTATAGACCAAAAATTCAACTTTCAATCTATAATGCATATCTATATCTAAAGAAGCGGTCAATTTGATATGCACTTCATCATAAAGGAATCATTTTTTCCTCACTTCTGCAGATAAGACATTTTTTGTCTAAAGCTATCATCAGTCTCGACCACGCATATATAGATAATTATGAAAATCAAGTAAAACGTGAACATTACGAAAGGAAGGCATACATGCACGCATGATTCAATTACTCATCCTCCAAAAGCGGTCAATAACCGACGTAATCCGGCGTCCGGAACACCGACGAAGGTTTGACGGGATTTCAGTTGGCGTTCGACGGCACCAACGTAAACACCAAGACAGAGGATAAGTTCATCCCTTTGCGTCGATCGAGCTTCGAATTCTATCACCGGAAACAACAGCATTAACCACAGCACATGATTTGCAGGAGATAACGTGCAAACATTACTAAGGTAGATTAGATTAAATTAACATATTGGACAATTTGATAAGTATTTATAAATTTTTTGGAAACGTATTTTTTTTTTCTTCATACGATTCCAATTTTTTAGCTTTATAAAATAACAAAAATATGGTTCGTCGAGGAATATGTTGCTCTAAAAACTATACATCAATAATATTAGAAAATTATTTTATACTTATAAAAGAAAAGAGAAATTGTATAAAATTGCGATACTTGTGTGTAATGAATATATCCAATAGTAAAAAATGTTTGGATTTACTTCCAAGACAACTAGCTTCAACCTCTGTTGGTTTGACGCCTGATCGAATTCGAGCGTGGATGCATGACAAAAGGAAATGTGATTCTGCCTCTTTCGAATATATACCGCATATCTATATGTAAAAGTATCTTTTAAAGGAATATCCGGTTGGAAAATATATTTTAGCATACAAAAATGTACATTATTTTATGGACTTGAATGAAAAGGTTAGTAAAAATCGACTTTTTCGGGTATATATCGATTTTTAATTGTTTTCCTAACTAAAATAATTCTGGAGAAGAAAGAGCAGTAAGAATTTTAAGACCGGGACATATTATACATAAAAAATAGAATTCACATTGTCCGCCTGTGTACTATTCCAAAGGGGACGCAGTCAATCACTGTTGTATAAAAAACTGATAACAGGGTGACGACGTTGTTGACAGAAACACTATATCCTATGCATGCCCGTCTATTGACAAAGTCAGTCAATCGAATGTTTCTGAAATAGTTTTTCTTTTTTAATCAAAAAGACTAGGTTGAAGGACTGATTTGATGGATTTCTCTCAAGAGAAATATATCATTTCTCTATATCGACGCGCATATTATTCGCAATTAGAAATTTTCTCTTATCAAAGCAATCGCGTACAAAATTAAGTTTTAGCACAACACAAACTCAGTAAATGGTAAAACCCAGTGACACAATTTTCCATTGTTAATTAATCTTGATAAATCGCGAAACTATACTTTTACAAATTAAATAATATAAACTGAAAACATGTACGAAATGAAAGATAAATTTCAGTCTTATGACAGATATACAGCCCGATATTATTCGCTACTACAGCAGTTTCGTCTTTGCATTCACAGACTCGCCAGTATGGTAACTAATCTCAGCCGACACCGGACCGCACCGAGTACATAATACGCAGTAGTTCTCGAGAGCTTGTGTCGCGCACATCCTCGCCTGCTAACTTATATCCTCCCTTGCAGTGAAAAAAGGAGAAATGGCACAGCCGGCTCACTTCGAGGACCTCGTGGAGACGGGCAAGGGGGCGATGGAGGCTCTGAATAACACGCTCGTCACCGTCTCGCAACTCGCCGACCTCGTCGGTTCGCTCAACGACCAGATCGCCACCTCGTCGTGTAAATGCGCCTCTCGTCCCGGAAATTCATCGCCGTCTACGATTCATATCGAATCTTTAACAGAGACTCGCAAGGACGCGATGGACGCGTTGAACAACGCGCTAGTTGCCGCCTCTCGGATCGCCGATCTCGTGGGCAGCCTCAACCGGCAGATCGTGACGACTAGATGCGTGTGTCAGTCTGCAGGCACGTCGGTCACCGGGACGCCGACGATGCAGTCGTCCTCGACTAGCGACGGTAATTGATAGTGCCTATATATAAATTTCATTATTACGGAGGGTGCGCGTCTATATAATATATGCTATGTCCGTACACGTGTTGCAGGCGCTGGCGTCGTCGCGCGGCAGGAATCCGAAGGCCAGGCCGAATCAGCATCTGGCGATAAGCCGCCCGCCGAACACGACACCATAACGACGACTGCTCAGTCGCAGAGAGATGTTACCGTCGAAGTGAAAGAGGAAACGGAGGACGTGGACGTGGAAGAACGATGCACACTGATGCCGAGTCCGAGGAAATACGTGGAAAACTCCGCGCCAACGAGACAAACAGAGATGTGCGAAAAGTTTATCAAGTTGCTGCGCGATCAGCCCACGGTCGAGCTCATGGTGCTTAAGGGACTGGAAGATCTAGCCCGGACGAAGGTGAAGAGGAAGCCTGGGCGGCCCAGGAGGAAGCGAACGGGCACCGATAGGGTTCTAGTCATGGAGGGCTACCGGGAAAAGATGATCGAGAAAAGACGGGAACAAGTGAGGAAGAATTACATAGAGCGCAGGGATAAAGTGCTGCGTCAGAGATTGGAGAATCAACGGTCACAGCGTCAGAGAAGATCGTGCACTGCCAAAGTTACGACATACAGCGAGCTGACCGAGAAGCAGGAGATTCAGATTAAAAAGGAAGTGTACATATAGGTATGAGTGCGGTAAGAGGAGATTCTGATATAGACGGATGCAGACGTGTCTAGTCAGACATCATGAACTTTTCTATGAATTATAACTACTTCGAGATTCGATTTGTAGGCGTAAAGAAGATTAGTATTTTAGATGGTTGAATTTTAAAGCTCACAAGTGGTGACTTCACCAGTGAATGAACGATTAAGGAAGTTGTAACTTATGTTATTTAATTAAGTCATTTAAAAATGAATTGAAAGTAAAACCCTTTTGAAATTTACATTCTAAAATGTTCAAACTTTACGTCGGTGAAAAAATTTTGAATAAAGAATCAAAGTAAAAATTTTATTTAATAAAAATCTGTAAATATCTCCTAAAATCTAGTAAATGAACACGCAATCTTAGTATCGAAATACGTTTCGCCAGTGAATGAATACGTCGCCAGTGAATAAACGCTTAATATAGCGGCGATTTTATCATTTTATTCTTAAGAAGATTATTCTTATGCAGAATTTTATACAAAATGAAATAAAAATTTTCAAGGATTCGAAAATTAACCTCATGATAGATAAACAATACATAGAAAGCTTAATATTTTCATATATTTAAAGAAAATGTTCGTTAACTAGTGACTGTTCGGATATTGGTGAAGTCACCCTACTTGTGTTCATAAAGTAGGAGGCATTTTTCTTTTGTGGATTCATTAATATTATAGATTAATTTTAGTTTTCTTATAGTAAAATAGATATATCAATATCGGTGAAACTGTAGTTCTAACACTCAAATGAAATGATCTTTTTGATATCACAGCCGTAAAATTTGATTTTTTCTAATGTACTATTTACGAACTGCTTTTAGGCCATAAAATTCAATTTCTCTGACAGTCCGTAAAACTTCATTTTACGGACTTTTTTTTTTATTTTCCGGACACGAATCCATAAAGTTGAATTTGAGAAACAATAAAAACCATTCGCAAAATTGAAAGTTAAGGCCTACTATATAAAAAAATATTGTTCGTCACTCGGCCGTATAAGATTTTAATCATGTGATCAAGCATCACTCTCGGACGGACTTATTAAAGCTATAATTTTATATCTTTATATACATATAAAGTTTAGTCAATATATGTTTTAAGTAAAAATAGCAAAATACATTGAAACTATCAAATTTATTATTTTGATAAAGCTTTCGATACCTATCTTAAGAATTTATATATTTTATCTCGTCTTAATTAATAATAGCAGAATTTACTAGTTTTAAATAGTGAATATTCACTAATTCTACAGTGGAGCAATTTAACTAATAATTAGTGGTTTTTTCACTAATTCAATTTTAGAAAGTAAGTAAAGGTCATTTAAACATCCCAACATTTAAACATACAACAAAAGTTAGTAATTTACGTATATATTATGGGATGTGTACGTTGATTTTTTAAATTACTCATTCCGAGATTTAATTTTAGAAGTAGATAAAATGTAAATATAATTTTTAAATTACTTTATAAATGTAAAATAGTGAAGTTTAGCAGTCGATGTCGACTTTTCAGTAATAATAATTTTATATTATTGTGAACCTACATTATATATTCCGACGTGAAATAGGCATAACTGTATTTAATTGAAGGCAAACTGAAAAATGAGCAAACGTCAGCGACGAATAATTGAATGTACTTACACGGCACAGTGGCTAATAACGTTCTTAAAGTCTGATGTACGGGCGCACTGGTAACAAAGCCCCCATGTGCATCGCGGAATAATAATGCCGCGCTGCTCACGCGGTTCCTCGGGATACACACTCACACTATTACACACATACATATAGTAAGATAGGAGTGCAGTCTAGAGAGAGACCGCGAGAGAGCAAGAGCGAGAGAGAGAGCAACTCTATTGCGAAGTTCGCGCGGAGTTGTTAAAGCGGTCACCTTCACAAGGTACTTGCCGTTTCTTCGTTGAATGGCGCCCTGATGAGGAACTTTGATTGTAGCTCGTCTCTCTAGCTCTCTCGTTCACTTCGAGTTTCCATGTGGAGCTTGCAGCACACCCTGTGCCGCCTCGCTAATTTTCAGACGTAAAATTTTGATATGCGGCTGCTGTATATGGCGAAGTCTTGCGGGATTTTAAAGGGCCGCACTGCTCAGAACACCGGATATTTCATTATGCTTCGATGTAGTTTCGGGGAATTCGTCGAATAAAGATTTGGAATGATAAAAGTTTAAAAAATTATGTATATTATTGCATTTGATTAATTAGATGATTTGTGAGTCAATAAAGATGAAGTGATTAAATTGAATAAATGTGAATGTGTCAACAGTTTTTGCTTTTGTGTTACGTATCTGTTAAGGAAAGAATTGTTTGTATATTATTCATTTTGTCAGACGCTTTGATATTTTCTTGTATTCATTACTCTATGAAATAGAAAAATGTGTAGATGTAATCAAAGCAAGATTAATTGGAATTGTAGCTTTAATTTCACGACTACCTAGAATATATTTTTTGTATCATATCTTGGGTTCATGTTGCGCATAAATTCTTATTAGCCTCGTAAATCTTTTTCAACTACGCGCGAATCATTTGGATTTTATAAATGATAAAAATATTATGTTCAATGTAATCGAGATTGAAGCCGTATAATTTAATCCATGTAGATGTTTTTAATAAACTTTTCTACATCATATTCTTTTCTATTCATCATCCGATAAAAACCAGGAAATACATCTAGTAGGTAATATGAAACAGCATAAATTGCCAAATAATGGTAGGTGAAAAATAATTTAATACATTGAATAAAAAGATATGTTTTCTACAATTATATATAATGATCATATAATCAAAAATTATTCTGAATTTCTTACTCTTCTAAATTTATTTAAAATAATTTTAATATTAAACTTTAAAGTACATTATATCGTGTACTTTTGATTAATAGAGTTCGTATATAATTATTAAAATTATCTTAAAAATTATTATTTTTTTCATAAATATTTGGAATTTTGGGAATTAACCTTTGTAGACGAACCATGATTATATAATTATAAACATTGTAATAAATTATAATTCTATTTAATAGATAAAACGGTTTTTTACTCACTTCATAATATAATTGAATAGACAAGTTATTTTATAAATAAATAAACTTGATCCATATTATTTCTATTTATTATTGGAAATGATAAAAATTTTATGTTTTTTAAACGTTAATCTATTAATCATATTTGTATTCATCAAAAATATTTAAAAAGTTTACTTTAATATTTTCTCGGTACATGAAGAAAAATAGAAAATATTAACTGAACTTTTTAAAAATTAATAAATATTTTCGTAAGAAATAATATTAACACATGATGAAGAAATATGATGACCTATTATCAAGAAATTCACTCATTATTAAAATATACGTTTTCAATAAAACAATTGGAGTTGGTAGAAGGTAAATAAGTAATTGGATAGTAATTAAAAAAACAAATAAAATTTTTGTCAATGCATTTTTAATACCTTTAAATATTACAACAAGGGAAGTTAATGTGTACAAGTTTACATAGGCTTTAATACATTTAGGAACATCGTTTCTCGACGCCAACGGAAATACAATTTTTGCTCTTCAGATTTTTATTAACTCACTCCTAGTTTTTCTACGAAATAGTTTCTAATTGGTTATTATTACTTGGTTGCTAGTACTAAAGAAAGCATGATATTTTAAAGTTTCTAGAATATATAACTTCATTATTAATATCTGCAACCACAATGATATTTTAATTGCAATTATTACTTTTCTTGCGATCGAGAAACTCCAGAAATCGTTTGCTCCGTTATAAACATTAAAAGCAGTATTAAAGCACTGCATTTCCATACATAACTAATATTGTTGTTCGTTAGAAACCTACAAGGAAAGCAAGACAAACATTATAACAAATGCCATCTTTGTATTCGTAAATCGTATGACTCATTTTGCAAATAATCTCCGCTATTGGTATCATTTACAATTTAATATTCAAACATTAAAGAAATTCGAACAAATGATGGTGTATCGTATTGAAAAGAAAGATAAATTTTGGGACAACAACGCAAATATAAATAATTCTTTTTCCCGCATATATGAATTTGATTTTTCTCTTTCTTCTCTGTCCGTTCACTAGACGTACACAGTACGACGTAAGTACACTAAAATTAAATTCAGTCTTTCGTGAACATAATTACTTTTTTACGCAATTTTTCGCTCACTCTTTCTACGTTTATTGAATTGTATCTTCTCTATATACAGTCCAATAATGTGCGCATTAGCTGAAAACAAGAAAAAAAATTTGTTTATACACATGCGAATGTCCGACAATGTAATGGATTTTATTCCACGGGGTTTCGAGCTAAGCTAAAATCACAGAAGTATGCCTTTCCCATCGCATCTCCTTTGCACCGATCAAGTTGATCGAGCAAAAATAAAAAAAAACGTTTATAATGACGGGATTGATAAATCATATAATTAATACTCAAGTATTCTCTCCATCTTACTTATCTGATCAAAACAGAACAATATATACAACGCGTCGCTACGTCTCTGAAAAATGTAGACTAAGAATCTACGAGTAGATTCTAATGCCTAACGACTATCACATATTTACAAGTTTCAACGGTCTTCTCTTCTATACAAAAATGAACAAAAGAATTATAATCAGTATAATATAAACGAAGTATTAATAATAATAACATTGTTGAGATATCCGTACTCGCCGAAGTATAAAAATCACGCATAACGCGAACTCAAGTATCAGGTAAAAATTCTCTATATAATTTTTTTTCCCTTTTAAAGCTTTATAAATTTCAATTGCTCAATATAATTCTTTTGAATTGAGTGTGCTAACAGTAGATCTAAAAAATTTGACAATAATTTAAAAAATTCAATCAAGTCTAAAAGTAACACCTGCGTGCACACTGTTTACAGTTTTGAAAAAACGGCGCGTGTCGCGCGCCACTAGCTGCTTGCTCCACCTATCGGCTGACGGTCTGACTATGCGGATGTGCGCGGGAGATTCGAATCGCCCGTCGCCCAGTGGTTAATGGCCCAGGGGGTGGGATGACACTTCGTTCGCGCGTTTTTATCATCGTCTTGAAATATAAATTTACATCTTCGACTCGAGCACGGCCCTCGACGGATACGCAGCAGCGTTTACTTGTCAGGGGCCGTAAGCAAATTCTAGGCGAGCTCGCGCTTTGCCTTCGACTCGGAGTAGAACTCGGTCTCGCTGTCGCTGACACTGATTGGAGCAGGTTGATATTGACTCGTCAGAATGTAAACGACGGCCTCGTACGTGGCCATCATTATGGCGGTGTTGGGGATCTGACGGACCAGCTGCGTGGCCAGGCCGCGGTACAGACCGCGCGTACCCTCCTCGGCGATTATCGTGTTCGTCGTCTGCAGGAAGCCTTGGTACTTGGTGCCCTCCTCGCGCAATCGCGTTCGCACCACCTCTGTAAATTAAAAAGAATCACCTTTGTTAATAAGATTGTTTATTGAGAAAATTTTGTTTAACTTGCTAATAGGGGTATTATTGATTTTTAATATTGTTTACAGTAAACGGAGACTTTCGTCCATAATTGTAGCTGCTATTATTGGATCAATAATATTTTTAATGTATTTGTTAAAATTAAAACAACGTATATATAAAAACGTAGGCGAGCTTATAAAATAAATAGATTTGATTAATGGAATAATAAAAATGGCCAAAATTAAAGACGTTCAAGGTCCAGCACTATTTTGATCTCAAACAATCAATAGATTTTAAATATGCAACAACTCTTGGAAATCAGTTCAAATGGTCATGCAATAACTTTCTTTTACGAAATAGAATACATCTAAGATTCTTTTTCAATACTCGTCAAAAATAAAAATTGCTACGCGAAAACCACGTGCATAGCACGTGGAGCTGTGTGTATTTCCGATAAGACGATCGTGTGACAATAGGGTTTGCTGCGACATCGAGGACACGCGCAGCATGCATACTTATTCGCGGCGCTAGTATTAAAAGCAAAGATTATAGCGCGCAATCGCGTAAGAGTAAAATTTTCCCGTCAAAACAGATTCGCGCGCTAATGCCGCGCGATAATCGATAATATAAATCATTCACTGCATGTGTATGTGGGTACGTGCTCGTGCGGTAAACGTGTTCTCATCGTGCGTGCGCACCTTTCTCGCTCTACTTTTGCAAATTCCCTCGTCGATTTCGCGCGCGTTCATTGGTACGACAGCTCTGATAAGACGCGTCGCATATTCCAAAATTGTACAGAGATAAGGAGACGATTCATAAATCAATCGATCTTCTCTTTAAACTCTCACGTTTTTTTATCTTCTGTGTTTACGCAGTTGAAAACGACATCATGAATGACAAGAATCAGGGTTTTTATTTTTACCTTTCTCTTTTTTGTTTTAATGACATATTGTGAATGATTGAGCAGCATATTAGTTAAACAAAAACCGAATGCTTTCGTGGACGATAATAAAAATATTAATTCATCAATTAAGATTAATCAATATCTCTAATTCAAAGTATAGAAGAATATCAATGCATATGTTCTAGCATTAAATGCCGATCCAATCAAACTTCGGTACCAGCTCAAACAAGATCAATCCTTTACAAGAATAACCAGCCAAATTAATCTCCCATTGCGAAATTAGCATCGAAACATTTACTACCAACGGTACACCAAAAATCAATTCAAATTCCTGCACATATTCCGGCCGCTCACCGTAGCACTCAACGTTGCGATAAATCTTCCATTACAAATATATACCTACGCACAATACCCGAACCTTACGCAACGTGTGCGTTCGCGGGAAGCTTTGGACGACAACCAAGCGCGGAAGGTTACCGAATTGGACCGAATTTAAGAGCCGGCGGTCGTCAGGAGGAATTGGCACGAAGGCGATTGTCCTGAGGCAATTGCAGCGAGCGCGCGGCGAGACACGCTTTTTATAATTCGAGCGGCGATCGCGCGGGGCGACTGTCTGTGAACTTTTAACGAGTTTGTTTGTATATACAGTCGTGGTTTTAGAATTGCAGTTTTAGACGTTGAAAAATGCAGTGCTGCGTTGCGGTGAAAAGGACCGTTGAGGGATTTTATTTACTTTATTGATCGATTGATGTTCACACATCGCATATTTTATTTTAAATAAATAATTCTATTATGTTGCGGTATGGAAAAAGACTTAAGAAGACTAAGTATCTATTCAAGTCAGACATCATTGAAACGTATACAGGTATAATGCAAAGTATCTTGAAAACAAAATCGATAATTCAATACGTTTGACTTCGTGCTCTGAAGCTCTTGAGCTTTTTATATCTCGAAAGCAGAGTCGTAAATATGCAAGTAAATCTCCACGGAATATTTCTTTCTTCAATAAAATTTACAAGCTGTCCCATTTTCAGTTAAAATCGTGCAAACACATTCGTTCAGGTCACCGCGGATACCTTAAAATAACCTGTCCTTTATATATGTATTGTTGTTGTCGTACTCGCTAGGAAATGTCATGAGAAATGTTTTTAATTGAGACAGTTCCTTTACAAAAACAACGTTCACATTAAAAATTCACTCTTATAATTCTCTGAATGTCTACTTTAAAAAGCTACGTATTATCTTTAGAACCGTTCTAAAATTTTTCACGAAAGATATTCCCGTTAGTAAAGATGCTATTATCCTCTAAACGATGTCGCTAAAAGAACTCTATTTTCGCTACTACAAAAAGAGCCTCATTCAACTTTAAAATATCAAATAACCGTCTATACAGCTCAGATCGTGACACTTTTCTCACAAATATACGATAAGCTACGAAGCGATTCTGCGACGCCATGTGTATTATAGATGAGATGTGCTTTATATACCATGAGGATAGGCGATGCAGGAGGCGACCGTCTTGGAGAGGGCACCCGCACCCATGAACTCGATGAAGTCCCGCGACGTCTTGGAGTTATCGTCCGGTGCCGGTATATGCGCGCGATGCGTGATCAGCCAAGCCTTGATGGCCTCGTAGATGACGAAGTGCACGACGGTCTCACTGATGCCGAAGTACGAGGCGACGATGCCCTTGTAGAAGCCCATTATTCCCTGCAAAGAAACGAGGGTAGGTATTATTTGATGTTTTTGATAGGAGTGTGAAAAGAAAAAATAATAAGTTCGAATATAATGGAAAATGTTTATGAAAGTAAAGCGATATTGTCTAGTTAGATTACTCAGTCTTACATTTGTTTATATTGCTATAGTGTAAATTTTATGTGTTATCGGATATAAAAGTATAAAATACTATTTAAAAATTGTTTAACTATATGCAATTTATGATGATTGAGTTAAGAGATTTTTCTCGACCTGTCTCGATTGAATCATCAATAAATTCCGCTATTACAAAAATTGAATATCATGAGTGATAAAAGCACGAGTGGAAATTTATCAAAGTCTGTTTTTTAAATGATTGAAATGACTTTAGAAATACAGGAAATAGATACATAGTAACAGTAAATTGAAAATTACTTAATAACAACTAAAACTACACTTATTTGGATCATAAATAATTCAACCCTAAGAATTATAAGAAAACTAATGAAACTATTCCATATCGCATCTGCAATAATATGTATTAAAATGAACAAAATAAATAAATTTCAAGCTGAAATGGGCCGATGAAAAAAAGATTGCACATCATTCAACATTAAATCGTTTCAGACATCCTAATGGAGTTAAATTGACTCGCTGTCTCGAGGCAGCAGCAATGTTCGAGGTCTCTATACTTGTCCTACAATGACCGGATAATCTCTCCCCATTAATAGACAAAAATAGCCACCATCCGTTCACGTATTCTGTAAAAGAATTTCTCATTCACGGAACGCTTATGGGGGTAAATTTTTTTCGCGCAAAACATTTCTATTATTATACAAAACACGATAAATATTATCCCACATTTTTTCCAATAAAAATAATAAAAAAAAAATAGAAAATTTTTTCCTAGTGAAAACAGTAGATATAAACAGAGACAAAGTGAATAACTCTCATAAACAATATTATTAAATGTATCGTTTGACAATTGCCTCGGCCGTAAAATGAAAATAGAACAGTTAACACCAGCGCGCAAGCCATAAAGTACAATAATAATTCTCCCCTTATCTCGTGGCCAATCTTGTCGATTCGTGCAAACATTAATATGATCGCGCGAGAGAGCGCGAGTGCGCGGTTTCGCCCGAATTCACTTGTTTACTAAGCCCGAGCCGCGTTGTTTCCTTCGGTATTTTAAGCTCGACTTGCTATTTGCAGTTTGCAAATCTCGATTTAGACGCTCCTGCTGGCAAGCTGTAAGCCAACAAAGAAGTCGGACTCAGAAGCGGATTGAAAAACAAGCCGTCACCAGTGTGAATGGATTAATTGCGGGGAAAAGTTTTTAGTTCGGTATGCGCCTTGTTTTTAATTTTTCTTATATTCAATTTTTTTTTTACTTTTTGGTATCAATGAAACCGAAAACTTGATTTTTGTCTTAAATAGTGACTTAAAAAATTCTTGAATTTTGTTCACCTGTTGACTAATCTATCTATTTTTAAACTTAAGCAAAACATAAATCATTGTTTTGAATGATGTGCACTTCGAGAAGATGCGGTAATCCCGAACGCAGACGGCGGGGCACAGAATGGCAATCTCGCGCGTGTGTGACAGATGTATATAAGCCACCAAGCGACAATCGCACGCGAGATATTTCCTGTTTTCCCCCATCTTTTTGCGCTTTAAAAAGCGCGACCGGCACTACCGCTTCCTCTCTCTCTCTCTTCTATTTATATCCTAGACAAGCATGAAAAAAAAAGAAAACATTTATATATATACTAGTAATTGTCTTTCTTACCGACTGCTGGTATACCCTTCGGATGCATTCGAGCGCGCTGGTTTGATTCGTGTGATGATTAAGCTGCAGCCTCGTTTTCACGAACCAAATCGGGTTCGTTGCCGTGCACGAGACGAAACCTAAAACGATCAAAACAAACTCTTTCACAATCTTTCACATTGGGCAATGAACGCGCCCACATATATACGTGTGTGCGGCTAATAATATCGTATTAAGGTGTATTGTAAGGCGACAGATTGATGATAGATATAACGCTTTTTATTGGTTTGTAAAAATTTAGTAGATACAGAGCTCGTTTATCGATTAAGTTCATCGGATGTGTAAAGATAGCTATATACCTTCACGTGGAGCAGCTACGCGAGCTGCATTCATTGAATTCGTCGACGCGCCACTTTTAGATAATGCGAAAAGCAAACAACTTTTATACATTTTTATGCCACGATAGCTTACGTAACCCGAATAAACATAAACAGCGCGTTTTTTCGTGTGTACATGCTTGGGATTTTAATTCGGAAGCAAGAAGCCTTATCGAAATTAGCGTAACGAGCATTATTTACATTTCTCTATATTAGTCGATATATCTCGTCAAACATAACGAAAATTTTCCTTAATAATATCCTCATCAATTCCTCATTCTATGCCTCACTACACAGCCCCGAAGTCAGATAAATATTCATACCCCCAACGTAACCCCGTCCTCAACCAACCTCAAATGCTCCATATTACGTCAAAGACAAAACCTTTTTCTCGCGACCTTGCAAGCTCGAAAAAAGATAAACGCAGGAGAGAGAGCTTTCCAGACGTCGCGACGCCAAAGCACAGCAGTGAAGCGCAGCGCGAAAAAACGGCCGATGCTGACCCAGTTTCGGGAAGACCCGGGGCATCGTCCTCTCGCGATGGCGCGCGAGCTGCGTGACACATTTGGCGGCCACCGCTGCCTCCGTAGCCGTTACCGCCGTGTGCACGTGCCTCATAACAAATTCAATTAAAAGATATATAAACAATCGTCGCTGCTGCCACCGGCGATGGCGGCAAGAAACGCATTGCACAAGCGGAACGCTCCGCAGCCTGGTTTTTTCGTGGTTTGCGAAAGATTGGGGAAGGGGGGATGAGGAATGGAGGTATTGATGAAGGCTCGGCGGAAAGCTAGAGATTTATGGAGGGTGATTGAAGAGCTTTTTTGTGGAATGCTCATTTTTCGTTGAAAACGTTTCACTTGTTTTTGAATATTATGTGAATTTGCGTTATAATGGGAGGACGGAAGTTGGATTGTTTATTAACGCCTCAACGTTGAAGCTCTTAGTTTATTTATGCAGATCACATATATGAAGGGATAATGATTCATTACTCCTTGGCATCAACAAGATAATAAACACTTATTATTTGTTTTCCCTTTTCGAAAGTTCTCGACGCAACTAGGAGGATGTTTAATTTATTATCAAAAGAAAGTTGCAGAAAAAAGTTTTAATTTATTCTATTTTTGTCCTATCGCGAGTACACGTGATGTAATAATACAACAAGTACAATAGTAAAACAATATTTGACTATTTAAATACCACTATAAGCGCGACACAGTTTGCTCCTTTTACGATTCGCGTTTACAGTCGTCAACCGCACTGTTTTCGCGAATTTTCTCCTACGATGCGGAAAAATGGGTCAAATCCGCATTGGGGGTGACTCAGCGATCCCTCCCGGCGACCTCACATCGCATTAAATGCAAGATTTTTGCGTCATACACGTCGCTTATATACTACGAACCAATAGAACATGTGCGAGAGCGGAAACTTCCTTCTTTTCTTTCGCTAACCAAGGAAGGAAGTTGCATGAAAAATTGTTATGTTCATAACATGCAAAATAATTTTTAAGTTTGGAATAAGAAAGACAATGGATTACTCAATTAGCATAATTCAGCTATATTGATTTCATGGCGTATAAAATGCGAAAATATGATCGTCCATCAAAATGAGCGATAGCATCACGTTTAAATATTTTCGTGCCAAAAGTATTGTGTACATATTATTCGTATCGCTTTTGAAATGGAAGTATACCTATGTAACACGAGACTTTAATATCCTGAATCAGCCAAATTGCCTAAACATTCTTCTAATAACACTATATTTTATTTATGTATATACGCGTCTCAAATTCCGAAACTGTTTGCCAACCGTAATTAAGAAAATTTTCGTACTGCGTACCACACGCGTATTATACATTTAATTACATTTAATTGAGCTATTTTGAACGTAAGGCATAGCGGAAAAATACAAGTTTCAAACTCCGAATCAAATAGGGAAAAAAAGTATAATTCAAGGTAAGAAAAACACACATTCTCACAAGGCGCATATCTATTTATATCCTTCAGTTGCTTTGACTTCCTACAAACATACTTTTATGCCGGAGACACAGATAAAAAAGCGCACCTATCTCCGCGCGCGCGTGCGCGTGTGTATAAGCATATCTATGTCCATCGACCCGTTTGCTCATTCTACGCGTCATAAAAACACTACGGCATCAAAATCGCAGGTAAGTAGCATACGGCTTGTTATTGTTATTAACGATGCAAGCACGCGGCGCGGGTTCGTTGCACGCGCGACTTCTAATTCGCGCGCACTCGGAGAAAAGTCGTTTTCCTTGACTGCCAAGTAGCGGTTACGCAAAATCCTTCGTTAATAAGCAAAACAATGCCGCGCGGGCGCACGTGCCAGCAGAATATCGCTGCTATATACGGTTGTTTATGCGCCGTTCTGCGCGTCTTTTTTTTGCACCAGGCGCCGGTATAGTACCTGCAGTAGTGTGATGTGGCGCGATAGTCGCGGATTACCGCGATATTCTCGATCGTTCTCACGTTGTGGAATGTCATTTGCATCAAATAGGCACTCCGAGTGGGTCGGTGATCTATTAGAAATGATAAAAAGGAATCGAATGGTTTCGCGGTATACGTATAGAAAAGAATCGCGTTCGTGTAAGCGGAGGGGAATTGGTAATGGTATGAATGTGTTTTCTGATAAGAAATCGAACTGAACGTTTATTGTTTCATAGCCTGTCATTGTTATTGAAAAATTCGTTAGTTCCCCCGATAAGCTGTGCGCTTGTGCGCAGTTGGATGTCTAACTTTAGAGCAAAAAAGCGTGAAAGCGAAAATAAAAATTATAAATATCCTGTACGATATCATTATCTTTATGGATATAGAGATGCTTGTGTTGTTTATTAAGTGGATATATAGTCCCTCTTGATAGATTTATCAGTATCATTTAATAGTTAACTTTTATAAGGAAAATAAAACTTTGAAAATCACACGTACAAGCAGTAGGCTTGATAAACTAATCTAAAAATAATTACAATTAAGATAATATTTTTTCTCTTTCTAACTTACATTGTTTTCAATATAGAAAGCAGTTTCAAATATCTCTAATTAATTTTTTTTGTATAAAAAGTTTTCATGCTTCAATACGAAGATAATAGATTTAAAGTTCTCATTCTTACTTTCCGGAGTTTGAAATGGTGAAGCTGGATTTTTTAATTACGACTCTTTCATGCTCTGAGCTAAAGTTATACAAAATATTCGAAGAAGGTTTAAAAAAGTTTAATTAATATTCCAAACGAAGAAAAAAGAAAGTTAATTTCCTTCTATTAATATTAAAAATATGCACAAAACGTACAAAAGATTTAAGTAAAAACGTATTTTACAGATCAATTTTTAAATTGTTTACAAATTTATCAATTTCAATATTCATTTATATATATTGAAAAATTACGAATAAAAAAAGTATTGAACACAAATATAGCACGAAGCCCTATCACAACGATAAATTTAAATTAATAAATATACATTCAAGTCACCACTTTAGTCTCAACACTCATTGAATTAAAATCGAGCCTCAAAACAAAACATAGATAACCCACAACGCGTCTCGGAGAGCAAAAGAAGGAAACAGCTTTGTTTGCGCAATCGTGGCAACTCGTAATTATTACCGCCAATCGACGATCCGCCGTCTATATCATTACGCACAAAGTGCAGCGCTCATTGTAAGTAAGAAACGATGATAATAGAGACCGCGAGGGACCCAATGTGGCTCATATGCTTATCTAATCCGAGGCGCCACGCCGAGAGGGACTACGCGAGACAAACAGTACTCTAATACTATCTCGAGATCACGCGCGAGTTTATTGTAATCGATGTGGATTTCCGAAATCATTGCGTATACTATATAGTCGTCGATAAATTAGGGCCAAAGATAAGGTGCGGTATAACGAGAGGCAGTCTCGATGGGGGGAGTCACGAGAGCGAGATAATGAGTTTGCAGGGGATTGCTCGGCCTGTGTGGGTCTGTGTTTGCTCGCGGCTTTATCGTTATTTTAACAGACAGACGGTTTGGGAGTCAATTTCTTTAGATTGGTGTGGGTTACAATATCAAGGTATCGTATTAAGATTACGATTAATTGGAATCGATTTGAAAATTATAAAAGTAAAAACTCTCGGTTATGGAAATGTCATGAAGAGTTTCTGAAACGTTCTCCGTTAAGATGTGAATTAAATTCCGTAATATTATTGTTTAAAAAATTAATGAATTTATATTTTTCCTTCTTCAATACTTATCCATCAATCAAAAATATCTAAAACACCGCACAAACGAACAGTGATTATTCGATACACCCTGATTGTCGTCATTGACATGTAAACATTACCAGCAAATAAGCACGTGAATCAAAATAATCCCATGTTCTATCAATCTCGTTCGATACACAATACATTAACAGCTCTCTCTACGCCACTCCTCGTTATACTTTACAATGCCGCCTTTGTATCAGCTGTGTATACACTCATGCATGCACGCACACACAGCAACATCCTCCCGCGGATAAACAAAAACTGCATCAAGCTCTCGAGATAGAACGCTCATGCGTACAGTAGACGAAAATGATTGCTATACTTCGCGTTGACCTCAATCCACAACGACGGCGACGACCGCGTGCAATGTCGTTTTTAAGTGGCGCGCATACGTATCTGCGCCGCAAGCTCGCGAAAGCTCTCCTCCCTCGCGCGGGCGATGGTTCAGCGGATTAGAACTGCTGCTGTAGATGCGTTTTCACACTTTACGTGTACGGATTCGCGCGCGAGGTGGTAAACAAAGCGGTATAGAGAGTAGGAGACGGGAAAAAGAGAGGCGACTATATGGAAGTAAGTTACGAAATAGAGGAGAGAGAGGTTACGATGAGTCAAGATACGAAGATCGGATGATAGTTTGAGCAGAGGATATTCTTGATCTTTGTAATTTTTCGTCCTTGATTTTCCTGGGTAACACTGTTGTCGCGCGTGTATGTACGTAGCGTGTGTTTTGAGGAAAAGAAATAATAATACGAGCCGCGCGATGCGCTTGTGTAGTTGTGGGATGTGATACGAGATACTAGTCACGTTTCGCAGCGCAAGAACGTGCAAATGATATGCGCCGTGGTATGTGCCGACGCGTAAAATATCTCTTGTTTGTTCAAAAAACGTTATAAAAGTGCAGTGCTAACATTAGCCGCTGTTTAATTTATGAATGTTATACTGGAAATAAACTAAATTGGCGGAGTGTTATGTGGTAGTCGAAACTGAAATAGCTCGAGTGCTCAATTCATGCACATTAATCGTAGCGAACGTAAAAAGTCACTTTTAAATTATTACATTCAACTATACTAAGAAAAATGACTTTTTGGAAATGATTTATGAAAAAAGGATTTTTCATAAATCGAGTATCCCGCGCGGTTACTGCCAAATACAGTAATTTTTATTAGATATATATAATATATAATAGTATGACATTATTCTCGGTAATATGTACTATTCACTTTTCCCCTTACCGTGTGCAAAAAATGGCAACCAAAATTATTGATACTAAATCCTAAACTATTTGTTAAAAAAGTTCAACCCTCGGTTCAACCACCTCTTCAAACGCCCGCGCAAATCAGAAACGACTTATACTGCGGCTTTGAAAAGCCTAAAGAACTAGAACGAACTGTCAGCGAACCGTGCATAAGCGCGATTCTCGGGCTATTCTTAGAGTCTACGAGGTACGCGAAAACTATTTCCACGAGCAAGCTCTGCGGCGGGAGAGAGAAATAGCGAGAGGGTGAGAGAGAGGCTCAAGGATCGCGAGAAGCGAAAGACACGAGGAATTAACAATGTAATTTCGACGAGGCGAGAACGCGAGCTTAGCATGACAATTCGTCGTTGACCCGTCGTCTGTGCAGTAAATGCAGCAGGAAGAAGGTTCTCGGATTAAGAGCGTTTTCGTCGTATTTCGCCTCCGTCTGTTAAACTCGAGTTGATGAGCGTTTCTATTAAGGTTGGTTCGTTATTTTCTTGTTTTGAAGCAATCGTGAGGTCTGTCGTTAAATTGTATTTTTTTAGTGTTAAATTATGCAAATTAATTCGTTTGAAAATATTTAGCGTCTCCCTACTATATAACTGCTCCAATTTCAATTAAACCTGCAGCGTATAGTTTTACTACGTTGGCCTGAGCAACCAAGAGAAGCTGAAGAACAACTCTCAAATATAATTTTCTCCTTACTCCAGCAACTTCATCAAAGTCGAATAACATCCACAAACCTGGTCCTGCCACCAGCGTTATTTCCTACGACCGCAGAAAGCTTCACTAATACATCGACATCTCTGACCGTCACTTACAAGCAGCCTATCGATCCAATTTCAATTCATCTATATATACAGGACACACATCGATGTTTGATGGAAGAATCCGTCGCGAGACATCATAAACGCACACAGAGGCGGTAGCGTCGCGACCTACGTTAATAAAGCAGCGTCGGCGTTTCAAGGACGCTCGCCGCCACCGTTGCCGTTGATCGGCTAGTTCGTAAACATGTACTACTACTCTGTCGTACTAAAAATAAACTCCATCTCTGTCTCTCTCACTCTCATTCTCTGTGTATACGTACGTGCCGCTACTACTATTAGATTACGCGGCTCATGGGGGGCATAACGCAGGCGCGACTGCAGTTAGTCTTCTTCGTCTTCTTCGTCCATTCATCGGCACGGTGTTACGTGATGCACGCATAGCCAGTCGGTCGATCGGCTAAATTTGTTTACCAAGTGCCGCGCTGTTTTTTCCCCGTCGCGCGCCGGCAACTGCACTTGCGCCCGAGCATGTGCCGTCGATTCATGCATTTTAACTCGCTCGAGTACTAATTGCCGGTACTTAAGGATCGATGTGGAAAATACGTCGTTTCAGATATGTTATTTCGTTTTTGGACTTTTTGCAATGAAGGAGATTGTTGGCGGAAGCGAGAGACTTTTCCTTGAGTGGCTGTGTGTACGTGTGAGGCGTTGCATTGGGTACTTGAAAAGAAATGAAAACAATGTTAAGATCGAAATCAGTCTATAGATTGGTCGCTGGAGTTTCAACTTTCTCGAATATAAGGAGGTCATTAACGATTTGTTTGTTTTTCAATTTTGTTTTCGGATTTTTGAAATATGACCACAACGTATATACAAAAACAAACTATAAATTTTCAGGGTTACATGGTTCGGGAGAGGTTGAAGATTTTCAAACAAATCGAATAAAATTTTGTTTTTTCGCAGTACGGTAGGTATATATACTTATATTTTTACTGGTTCATGAAAATATATTTTGAAATTACTATTTAAAACATTTTTAAGCGTTCAAGAGAAAAACTTTTTTCATAAAAATAATATTAGACTATTTTTAAAGAGATATTTGACTCAAGCTTTCATATCTATTTTTAAAGAGTTTCGTGATTAAATAATTGATAACGTTGTGCAAAAAGCGTGACCGATATTCGCTCACATGAGAACATTTTATCTGTGCAATTTTTTACTATAGTTTCTTACTTATAAAAGCGATAGGTGATAAATTCTTCCCAAATAAAAAAGTTTATCGGCACGTATTTTGTAGCCACCATTGAACTTTATTGCGCATTAGTTGCATTTCTTCGTAAAAAAACAAGATTAAGCTTTGCAACTAGTATCCATAACTCGTATCTATATACATACACGCGTACTTTTCGTCGCCACTTCGTGCTCTTGAAAATTTAAAATACGTCGAAAATAGTACGCAAATTGAGAAATAGGGCACGCCTACGTAAAAGATGCCTACGTGACTAAGAGCATGCAATCGATTGCGGAGGTAGTGCAGGGTCGCCTCCTCGCAGGTGGTTTGTTTTCTCAGTTAAAATCAAGTTATGGATACTTTTCGTGCTGCAAGTGAGAGGAATATTGATTAAAGAATATCCTAGAATCATTTCTTTTACCTCGATTCTATGATAGAAGACTTGGTTCAAGATAAAAGTAAATACCTCGAATCTCATGCTTTTATAATAGCGTTCAAAGTCTTTTTTACTGCGACGTAGATACAAACTGACAGTGTTTTTTGCTTTATTCCATACACACTATTAAAGGCCATAATCATTATAGATCTCTTAATTGTTTTTACACTTATTCGCTGTTTATTACTTCGTTACTAATAGCACAGAAAATATTCCGATAACGCCTCGTTTATAGTCTATTTATAAAATTCCTCGATCGAATAAAAAAAATCAACGAAGCGATGCGTTTTTCATATCCCCCCAGGAGTTCGTAAATGTATTCGTGATATCGCACGCATTCGGCTTTTGACTCATCGCGACGTTTTTAGCGCCGGGAAAAGTCGTTATAGTCCCATTGTCATCGAATGCCACCAAGAGCCACGTATGCTTAATTTGACCGCCCGGGTAATATAAAAAGCCGCTTAATCGACGCGTGCAAGTCTAAAAAAGAACGAAACAAAAACTTTGCGAAGGCGTCTGTCTCTCACGCCGCGTGAGCGGCTGCGGCGGGTATTCGAATCAGCGCAACGGCCATCGCTGATTCGATGATAATTAAATTCTCGATTGGGGGCGACAGTCGAGATAAAAGAGCCGTATCGTGTATATATAAAAGTATAGTGTGTATCATCTTGTTATAACAATGTACTTGAGCTATTTCTAAGCTTACATAGTGAGAGGTATACAAGGATATGATAATAGCGTTAACGATTCTACAATCAGTCCTCAGGCAATGATCTAATTCGGATTTCTTTTTCGCTTTTGTGAATGGAAAGTTTTTCAATTTTAATGCAAATGTAGAAAGTATTGCGAAACTATTTATTTTTTATCTATCTTTTAGCGATAATGTAATTTAACACGAGGAAACATTTAAAAATACTCTTATGAGTCGGCAAAAAATTATTTTAAAATTATTAAAAAATTTTTTTTATTAATTATTTTATTGAATTTTATTGACTTTGATCGAAATTTAATAAAAAAAAAGAATGATCTGTCAATCGTGAACTTAAAAAATTCCGGCAATTAACATGTTTCGCCATGGTAAATATTTCCTCTCTAAATAACGCAGACACAGTTTACTCATTCATTTACATGCAAACAAAGCATTTACCTGTCGATTACCGCACCTAATCCCGAAAAACATACTTGACAATCCTCGCATGATAGGCATCAGCTAAGCCACACTGGTGTTTACGCTTTTCTAACGCTCCTTCTCAGCCGGATACACCAACATAGACGCACTTAAAACTCCGAATTTCCCAACGAAAAAAAAGAAATAACAAAAGAAGAACGCAACAACAATGGCAAAGCCTTCCAATCGCGAGTTACGCACTAGATCATCCGACGGCGCGAGTATAAACAAGCTCGCGGAGCGACGACGAGCACGTGCTGTGTGCACGATGGAGCTTAATTCGTATAATACGCGGCGAGCGCGCAACGTGCTCCCCCGCGAAGAAGCCGCCGCTGCCGCTGGTGTATGTATATGTATATAGAACGACGAACGAGCGAGAAAGACAGAGACAGAAAGAGAAAAGCTCGAGGTCAGGGAGCTCGAGCCACGTTATCGCCGCGTGCTTCGCGCTCGCGAGATAACGCGACACTTAACGCGTCGCGCGATATTCTTCTACTACTCGTTCTACGGTTTTTTGCTTTTACTCAAGTGGAGAGATGAGACTGTCAGCTATTCGGGGGAGATTTTTCTTTGACGTAATGCAGTTAGTGGAAAGAGCAGAAGTTTAGACATATTGTGCAATGATGTGAATGTGATGCGTATATATAGGTTTGCGAGGCGTATCGGTTTGTGGTTTTGACGGATTTATGTAGGGGGGATAAATTGTCGTTGAAATATCGACTGGAATGGAAGTTTTTCGGTGATCTAGTCGTTTGCAGCAACCGAATCAAATGTTTATTAGTGGAAAAATATTGTACGATGCAGAATAAGATCTACGACTGACGTGTGCGTAATATGAGACGAATAGTTGCAGTCCAGAATTTTTTTTAGAATTATGAGAAGCTCAAGTGAAGAGAGTCGTGGAGATCACGTGGTGAAGCATGTGATTGTAGTTTTTAAAATTGGTAGGGCGTCATCGCGACTTATCTATGAGATATGAGTGCAGAATCGAGCTACTTTCAAATATAAAAATAATGGTTCTAAAAATAGAAAAATAGATGATTTTTTTTTTCTGAAAAGAAAATGAGTGTCATTATGTTCGCTAGGAAAAAGATGAGCTACCAAAAACATATTGTTATCACTAATCATAATAACTACCTAATCGTCGAACTGCTGAATAACTTTATTGTATGAATAAGAACAATGACGATTGTTTCACATTATTTTAAATGGTTAAAATTGATTTTTTTTAAATCTTGCAAACATGAAAAATTATAACACTGACAGTGAGAATTTCTAAATATAAGTTGAAAATTATAAATTTAAATTATTCGAATGTCAATAAGAAAACACATTTGACATAAAAAATGATTCCTTATTTCTTTATTAACATTCGGGAATCGTTAATGAGTTCATAATTAAAAGTACTTTCTCACACCATAATCTGTATAGCTACAGATACCATAAATTCGATAAATTGCGTATCATAGTCAATAGGTATGCGCACTCATAATTTTTTAACCGAATTATTCGAGACGTTGTAACGTGTTTATGTTGTCGCGCAGAACGCATATACGGGAACGCGCGAGTAATAAAATGCGCATTTAAAAAGTGTGCATGCTACACTTTCAATCAACTTGAAATCTCAGCATTATCAAACACGTTGCCCGAAGGTATTTTGCTGATATGTCGCTTGAAACGAGTTTGAATTTCAAATTCGAATAGCATGCTATTATGTAATGCGAGCCCGCGGAGCGCTCCCGAGTTTCTGCTTAAATAACAAACTTCCGAGATTCTTAAACACGCCACATTTCATCGCCTGTCATGAGGCCTCATGCTGCTTTTTTCCGCAAAGTCAGAAAAAAATGAATAATAAGTGAAATGAATAATAATAATAATAATAATAATAATAATAATAATAGTAATAATAATAATAATAATGTCGGGGAAAAAATGCGCAACGACGCACAAGAAACGTTTTTTTATCGTTGTTTTGAAGGCGTTCTGTGCAAGATTTCTGTTTGGGTATCTGTCAAATTCTAGAAGAGCGATTGCCGAATGCCCTTACGAGACTTTATTTACAAAAAGCATATTACTCAACGTTGTTTCTTCGCGGGGAACTTCCCACTCTTATAAGCCATTTAATCGTTTTCGCTTTACAAATTACAATACAATACACTCTTTCCACGCGTTATAGCGTTTAGTCATTTACAACGCAATCGCCAATGAAAATGATAAGAATAGGTACACTATCGCGGGAAATGTTACAAGTTTTTCATTAATTCTTTTATAACTAGAATTTTCGGAATTTTGAATCTGCATTAGGGTTAATTCTAATAAATAAGAGGTATATTTCTAATCTAGCGCAGTTATTTTGATGTTCTATTCATTTAAAACCCACAGACCTAACATTTGATAATAAAGAAAAAACCTAATTTTAATTAAGAAATCATCATTAGCTCAAGCCACGTAATAAAATCATACAGACGAAATGAAACGAAGCCAAGATAAGTCAGGTCAGATTACTCAACGCACTTCCTGCGAACTTGAAAATTACATCGCGAAAATGGAATTTATTTTAAGCCCGGTTAATCTGGCTGCGCTCATTTCAGGCCTAAATCCCGCGGCTCAACTCAACTCAGCTTCACAAACGCGCCGGCGGCACCTATGACGCACGCTCTTCTAGCAACACCATGTGGTCGGACAATCCGCTCTCCTCGGCAACGAAAAAAAAACAAATAAACAAACAATCTCTGCAAAAGGCGTAAATCCAAGTTCTCAGAAAAGTTCGTCAATCAAAGGCGTTATCACGGCGCTTGTGCAAAATAAAATACGTCTCCTATATAATACGTACAAAACAAACGCTAAACCGAGGGGCAGGGAGAAAGCAACGAGATACATAGGGGGATGGATATATAGAGATCAGAGTGCAACAGTGACAGGCCGGTATACTCTGGCGCAGGCTTCGACCGCGTGGCGGATATATAGCGCAGCCACAACCGCCGGCCGGCTCCCCGCGTAGTCACTTATCATTGTTATAAGCTTGTAAGTATAGGGCTGCGTCGGAGATAACGATATTTTTCTCACATACATGTACATACAGTCTCGAGTACGTGATGACGCGCGGGCGCTTATCGCGCGCGCCGGCAACATTATCACTCGCATAATTCCCGATTGCGGAAACTATTAATACGACACAACGTCGTGCGGCTGCTACTGCTTGAATTTGACGGCCCGATGAATGGGTATAAGTATACTTAATGTGTATAAACGCGGACGGTGCAACGCGGATGGCGAAAACACGAGAAAATCCGCCTCGTTCGGACTTTGGAGCGGCGATACGCCAAGTTAGCTCCTCTACGAGCGTAAGCATTGTTGCGAGAAAGCCTGGCCGATTGTTATACTTATGTGCGTGTGCGCTGCTTGTGTACTTTTACCGACGGTTTTGACGACGGCGATGACTTGCGCACAATTGCAGAGTAATAACGGGCGATAAGGATGTCGGGGATGATGTTTGTTATATTATATCGGTCTCTGCACGGTTATCTTATTGGTCATTGAATCAAGTTGACGGGAAGTTTCGTTGTGAGATAGCAAAGTTGATATTTGATGGAGAGAGATATATACGAGCTCTTTCAGGAAATTAATTCTGTTGAGGCTTTCTTTATTTGTTTCTTATCGTCGAATGTTTTTCTTTAAAAAATGCGCAAATTGTCGTTTAACTGGAACACCGGTTTTACCAAAACATGGATTTTCGCTCAGATGTGCGCTAAAAGTGTGTGCTCGTCAGAAAAATATACTGCGCAGCTCTTGTGTATCAGTCTTTCCTCTACGACAGAATTTTGATGTCTAACTTTTGGACCAGATCCAAGCGACGATGCACTTATACTCGACCCGATAACGTAATAGTATTAAATTCGGAGCGGACGATATAAAATTAGATCATGATATTGACGAAAATTTACGTTAGCAAAACGTCATCACGGACTTTATATTGATAAATAAAGGCAAAGTTGGGATACGTTGGTAAAAGCAAAAGTAGTATAAATATACACCCGTGAAACCTAATGGCGAACGAGAGCTCTCTGTATCCAATAATATAAATAAAAAAACACATACGCTGAATTTAAACTATGAAACAACATCGAATTCTACGACGCAGAACAAGTTATTGTTTGATCAATAGGACAAATATACCGTCTTAATTAAAATTAGCAATGATTTAACAATTAATATATATATCATATGTCGTGCTATGCGACTCTTACTGCTCTGTTATGAAACTAACTACCGTAATTTTTGTATTATTCCAAGCCCGCCGAGTGCACGCAACGCAAAGAAAATTGGCGTAATTAATCTCTCGTCTCGATTCTTCTGTATTTCCATATATTACCGCGCGCAACAACGCTATATACAATTTTTTTGCTTTCTTCAACAACCTATACGCTAAAAGAATGATTGTTTATACTGACCTGCACAGGAGGCAGAGCACATGTGTACAAGTGGACTGTCGGGAGGTAGGCATGTGTTGAAGAAGGTCTTGGACTGCGAGTAGGTACAGAAGTAGATGGCCCTGGATGGGGCGACGCCGATAATATTTGGCACGAGGCCCTTGAACAGGGCCTTCGGTCCCTCGTGCTCGACGATGTGCCTGAGACACTGCATGATGCCCGGTGGCACGGGCACATTGTGAGGCCGGCCACCCGGAGGTGGCGCGACTGCGCAGTGTGACAGAGTTACCAGCGAATACCTGCGGAGATGGAAATTTTTTTGTCCGTTAGTAGTGCTATTTGGTTTGATTATTGTTGAGCAGCTTTTCGTAATAATTACTTCGCAAGAATAATTCCTTTAATGGTTATCTCCGTGCTTTAACTTCAACAAAAGGTTTTTTTTTCGTTAGTGTGATGATTTGGTTTAATTTTATATTGCTACGCAGTTTTTCATATAATAATAACTTCGCAAGAATAATTATTTTAGTTGTTATCTCCATGCTTTAACGTCATAATATTCACGAATACTTTTACTATCTTAATCCTTAAATACATCATAATAACTCATTGATTTGTCCTTGAGCCTTCAACAGTTATCAAGTTATGTTTTTGAGACCCGATAACAAACTAATCAATACGCAATTTATCCTCGTTACTGGCTTGGAAGTGCTAATGCAGGTGCAGAGAATCGCTATTAGCAAACAGTCTTCTCTAATCAGAAAGATATAATGAAGAAATCTCGGAAAATGCAATTTTATTTATATTTGATCTATTTATTATTTTACTGTACAAATGTACGATTATTTTTACGGTACAAATTAATCTTGCAACAAAGTGTAATATACTTTTAATGAGTTTATTCAATTTATCATTTATTGGCACTTGACTTGCAATCTTCAAATTTATTAATAATTTGTTTATCATTAAAGAATTAATTGTACTTTTTTGAATGGCTTATATATTTCATTGAAATCGATTATTAAATATTATCAGCAATTACAAGAACAATGTTTAAATTATTAATTGGAAAAATATATACTGTCAATTGCTACTTTCCTATTGTATACATTATTGAGTGAGTGAAATATTGAATACAAAAGTGACGTGGTTATGTACTACTGCGCAATTCATTGAATTATCGCAGCGACAAATTAGCGTGCACGTGAACAGGGCAAAAACAACGAGTGCAAGAGAAATGAGTCATGGTACCTTCTTGATTCGCCGGTGCACAACCGCCTTCGCTGCTGAGGGTTCGGAAAGCCCCTGCACGTGACATGGCCGGAACCCAATTCCTTATTAACAGGCGGCGCATAGAAGCCCCCGGAGGACGACTGTAGCCGGGTCTTCACTACTTCCAGCGGACAGGTGACTATTGCCGCAACTGTGCCAGCAACCCTGGAAAATATAAGCATGAAGTTTAGCCTTTGGTTGTCCATAACTAGGTGCATAAGTCAACAACGTCTGGTGATTGGGGATAATGTAGTAATATTTAGTATTATATATGCAAAAAGTGCCCCGGACCCTAAAGCTACTATAATTTGTCTTAAGTAATAAAACTACCTGGTTATGCAAGAAAATTAAATGACACTTTCAATTTCATGCATTATTTAGTTTGTTAAATATAGACTGAAATATTTTAATGAACTTTTTGTTGCAATAAAAAATTTATGTAGCATATAAAAACCATATATAGATATATACTCAAGTAATAATCTTCAAATTCAAATGTAAAAAAAGAAATAAACGATTAATGAATGGATGACTTGAAAGTTTTCATTTAATTGTTACCATGACTGCTGAATGCAATGTTTAATATTTGTATAATTTACTTTTGCCTTCTTTCAAACAAGTTTTCACTCTTGCGCAATTTATTAACCACATGTAAAATACAATTTTTTTTTAAATGTGCGTACAAAATTTACTTTTTTTTAAATTAATAATTTACGTATTTTATAAAATTGAACGATGAAATAAAATTTAAAATATTTATTTTTAAAAAACATTGAATTGCGTTTTGTAAATCTCATGTTATATTGTGCAATATACCGGTATCACATATAAGAAAGTAAGTTTGGCATAGCGCACGTGTAAGAAGTTTTCCTTCGTTAAAACTTCATCATCCATTTAGAATTGAAGTGATAATTTGATACTAAAATTTATTTTTAGCAAAGAAAAATTTTGTACTAACGTACGGGAAACCTATAAATGCTATTTGCCCACTGCGACAGGTGTTATATAATTTTTTGCTATTAATGAAAAGATTCAATACAAATTATAAATATAGATATTATTTTTATACATATGTAAATTTACATAACAAGTTTTACTCATACTATAACACCATGGACAAACTTATTTTGCGAGAGTTGAAAAGTTTCCTTTCGTTCTTCCTTTCAATAGAAGTCACGTATCGATATAGTTACTTGTTGAATCATTCTTGTGTGATTAGTAATGATTTTAAAATTGCGCAAATATTTGGCGGTGCGGTAAAAACAATATTTTTGCAATGTTATACAAATACATTGTACTCATCTCAGCGTTAAATGTAATTTAAAAACAACTTATACATTTTTGTTACTATTAAGGTATATATTTCGTGGACATTTTTTAAAAATATTTTATTCGCCACGTTTCAATTAACGTAAATAATTGTACTTGGCTAATTTCTAAATATATTTTGCCGATACTTGTAAAAATTCCTTTGCTTGTGCTGATATTAAAAAAAAATCCTTTTCAAATATTCTTTTAGATAACTAGCGATAACGTCAATTTAACGAAGACGTTTATGTATGAATTTCTCGTATTTTTCAAAATAACGAAGTAGTCTGCAAACACCGCTGATTTCTCTTTTTCTACTGCAAAAAGGAATTACTATTCCTCTTGCAGAACGCGTTTTCTCGATGCGAGAAATGTTGAGAACTTCGAGATACAGAACAATAAAACCAGTTTTTTATCTGCCCAAGTGAACTAATCAAAAATCCCGTTTTAGCTAACTTCAGCTACAGAAAAATTTCACGCTCTCCACTAGCATCGTCAAAAAAGATATTTTTAAACTTTCGCGAATCAAAATATACTTTACCCAAATAAATTATTCAAATGAGTTTCTTTAAAAGAAAAAAAAAACATCAATTCATCTTTATTTATCATGGATAATTACCGAAAAAAGATTCTCACATTTGAGGCTACTAGGCTACCACATTAGAATAAAGAATGAAAAAAAGAAAAAAAAAAACGTTATTCGAAGGACCCACACGGCTTTTGAATTAATTCGGGCGTAAAAATTCCGATCGCGAAAAGAATGCCGCACTCGCTGGTATACTGTCGGACTTCGACTCGAGATAAAAGAAATCGGCCTTATATTGACTGTATCTTTTGTCAAAGATGTGTATCTAAATCATAAAAAAACCGCTGATAAGGTCGAGAGAAGATAGTTAATGCCTAAGAGTGTAATAAAACACAAGAATAAGCGAGACAGAGAGGCAATGATCTCTCGGGTCTTTCTCTAACGATCGTTAGACGTTGTCAGCTGTCACGGAACAGATAAAAATACACCGACGAAACTTGGTATGTGAAATCGCACTACTGCACATAAATATTTCTATATGTAAAGAAAACACTGCCATCTCTAGTCCAGAGGACCGCGCGAAAGTGTCAACGAGTTTTCACTCGCGAAGTACAACTGCACTTCGCCAACAACTTCTAATTCGCACCACAACACACGCGTAAGATGCACACAAAGCGCACTTTCATTCTATTCGCAGATAGTAACGCGTGCGTGTACGTTGCGTAATGCGACAGTCCGTATAGAATGTCAGACGACTTTTCGCACGCGCGCGCGATATGTGCCCGGAAGTTTTCTTCTGAAAATACTTTGGACGGAGAGAAAATACTGCAGCAGCAGCGCCGGTTTATTGGCGCTTCTTCAGAGCCGCGACTTTACGCTCTTCGCGCGGAGATGCTGCTTTTTTGTTCATTGTTCCGGAGAAAAATGAGAATAAGTAGATTCTTTAGATTTCGCGATCGATAACAAGAAGAATACGTGGGCTAGAATGAAACGCAGTTTTTTGTATAGTGGTTGTCGTTATAAGCGTAAACATATTGATATTCTAAATAACAATTTTTGACTTATAAAAAACTGCTAAATAATTTAAACACCGTATTTGCATGAATTCTTTGCGAACGCTAAAACTTTTCAAGTATTTCAGAAGCTAAGGCGACGCGCTGATGAATTACAAAAATACCATCTAAATATTCATTAACAACTTTGCAACAAAAACATGACCTGACGCGCTGCTAGCTAATCTTTTCTCCAGCGGAGATACCATCTATTTTTGCCTCGCACTTGTCAAGGAAAGTCGTAAATTACAAATGCGTTTACGGCTTTTCTTGGCTCGCAAATCACCGGCAACTATTCGCGAAAATAGAGAAATTAGTACTTAATTCTCAACATTCGCGTATTATATACGTTTTTCTGACAAAATATTTCGAGATAAAAATGCATTTCCCATGAAAACGTTGAACAGATGAAATCGGAGCAAATATCGTCAGATTGCTGTATTTTTCTAAATAAATCGATAAAACATATACAATATACATTACACTATTCCTATAACTGTCGTTGCCAAGCTTATACGATTCGCAATTTATTATACGTTACAATATTTACTCCCCTCTTATATACCGAGACCCTTATAAACATCACAGTAGAAGCAGAGCAGCGGAAGCCCGTTCGACCGGCGTGATGCTGCTACTTTGCTTCAAGGGACTGAAAGGTCGATTCAAGTTCGTTCAACAAACAACGATGGGTACATGGATTTTATAATCAAGACCCGAAAGCCAGAGAGGATACACAGAGAGAGAGAGAGAGAGAGAGAGACAGCAGAACCCGTCCGAGGGCGGGCGCCTTATTTGCAGTAAAAAGCGCGCGGTGTGTCTCGTCCGATCGATCGTCCACCTACGCAGTCTACTCGCACCTATACATATACATGTACCTTACAAGCGGCCGGCGGTCTAAGTAAGTCGATTATTAAACACAAGAGCGAAAGAGAGAGGTAAAAGAGGTGAAAACCCGACGCGGCACGCACGCCTCTCCTCCTCATCTATTTACATCGCGCGCTGTGCACGTGCACGCGCTCACGCACACGAGCCAAGCGCCGGACGCACACCCATATAGCCGCGAGCGGCTCTGCAAAGAGAGGCGAATGCGCGCGTGCTGGTAAACAAGTCCCCGTTCTCATGCATGTGCCCCGGCGAGCTGAAAGATGCTATAAAAAAGAATCGCGCGTGCTCCGAAAAGTGCGACGTTACGCCGCTGGCAAGTATATAGGTATAGTCTCCCCCCCTTCTGAAAACGTTACGCGTGTATATATGTATGTGTAATACAGGGGGCGGCAGACTGCGCAGAACGCGAGCAGTTGTCAACAAACCACAATCATATGATGTTTATATGGCGGTTAATTGATATACATGTATAATATGATGATGGGATACTTGTAATGAGGAAGAGACTGATATATAGAAATACCCACCCTCCGGCGACGAGATGTATGACGGTGTCGCGTTGCGACATCCTTCGTCGTACCCTTTAACCCGAGCTCTGGTTATTCTCGTGGTAGGGTGATATCTCTGGGCCGAACTCCCGCGGAGTGTTGTAGCTTCTCCGCCTCTTCGGTGACGACGACGTCGAGCGCGGCAGAGAGCGCGAGAGGGAAGCGGCACGAAAGTCCGGCCTTTCCGTGCCTCCTCAACCTTCCTCTCCGCTCCCTCCGGCTTCTCGCGAAGCTTCGCTCTTACGTTGTCTTCTTTACTGCCCTGAGCACGCGGTATAAAAAGCTCCAGGAACAGCTGCTGTTTAACTCCTCTCCGGCGAATTTTTTGCGCAGTTGTCGGATTATTATTCCCTCTTCAGCTCCGCTTCCTCTTCTTCTCCTCCTCCTCACCCACACACGCACGCACGCACGTACTTATGTATGTGTTATATACTCGCGCTCCGGTGCGCGAGAGAGAAGAGGTTATATATACGTGCGAACGAACCTTCGCCGACGTTCTCGACGACGACGATAACTATACTTACTCACAGGTCGTTTATCGACTCGTGGAGCACACTCTCGGCACGCACACACACCCTCGTGTACGGTTGTATCTATCTATGTACGCACGTTGGCTCGTACGAGAGAAAGACGGTATGTGCTCTGCAGCTAAAATAACGTCCTCGTCGTCGTCTGGCGAACCAGAGAGAGAAACTTCTGCTTACGCGCACCAGCCGTCTCTTTCGGAGTTTCGGCTATTGTACATGTATATATTTATAGTACCTATATCAGCGGTATGTGTGCAAGTCTAGAGCGCCTGTACTTCTATAGGTATACGTAACACCCGACGGCGCGGCAACGACGACGACTACTTTGGTAAGTATACGACGAGAGAAGAGAAGAACGACTATTTGAGATAGAGCGAGAAAGAGAGAGTTCGCAGCTCGGTAAATGTATGTGAATGTGTGTTATACGACGCAATGTGCGCACCGCGCCACCGACTCAAAACAACTGAGAACAGACTACTGAGCCGCGCGCCGGAGAACCAACCGCCCGTGATGTGAATGCGTGCGGTCGCGAGGTGGTGGGGAGGAAATAGCAGCAGCAGCATGTGTGTGCGTTGCGAACCGCGCGCCACGGCTGCGGACTGCGGTAGCGGCAGAATGTATCTGGCCGATGTGTGCGTCTCTACTTTGTCGGACTGCTTGTGCGTGTGTACGTGTCCGTGCGCATGTACGCACTACGCAGGCATTGGGCAGATCTTGGGCAAGCCGGCCCTGCAGTTATATGTATGGGTGTTGTGTAGCCTCTCCGTGTGTAAGTACACACTGCGTTGGGCGCGGGCTTTTTTTGCGTTCTTCGGCATTCGGCAAATCGCAAGCGCAGATCGTGTCTGATAACGCATATAGATGTGTGGGTGAGCCGGATAAAAATAAACACGCGTACTTGATTCTGCTCGCTTCGCGGGAATGGGTGTAATAACAGGTTTCAGAGAGCGCGAGGACTCGGGAAAGGCGCAGATTGGGCGCTTCTGTGATATCTTTTTTTATTCTTTTGTACGGGACTGCTCTGGGTTTCTACGCGTTGTTTACAAACATTCAGCAGTTCGGAGCGGAACTCTTCGTATTATCTCCCTTCGGAGTATTAGTTCGCGCGTGGGAAGAAAGGGCATCGCGTGGGATGTATTACAAGTTTGCCGGGCATTATGTGATGCGTAGTATATCGATTTTCTGTAGCTGTAGTATTTTTATTTGTTTGGGAAAGATTGAAAACGAGTCATGGCGGAGTGGAGCTTGAAATATATATATACGACTTTTAGTTTTTATTAAATCTATAAAATTTTATATAGGTAGCCCACTAAGTATATATATTGATTGTTTATCATTTTAGTTTCTGCTTTCCAATGTTTTTTAAATAAAAACGTGAACTTATAATAAGTATAGTATACTTACGAGTTATAGAAGTAGAATTTTACAGAAGATATATTTTTTCTTCTTTGGTTTTTAATAGTTTTGAATTGGTTTAAATGGTTCGATCTGCACTTCGTGGTGTGTACAAAATGGAGAAATGAGAAGTAACAGTTTTTGTACAGTCTATTCTGTCTTTTTTCTTTTTTCTTTTCTTCTTTTATACGCGAATTCGAAAATAATGTGGCAAGCACTAACAAACTACTTAATGTGGTGAAAAAGAATCCAAAAGGATCGCAAAGAATTAATGCTATTTGGTATTTTCATTTTCACTTATCCTATATTATAACTATGGAAAATTCGTATATAATTCGTATCGAATTCATGGAATAAAAAAAATATCACAATTGTTATGCACGGTAATTAGAGAAAACAGTAGGGTATTATAACGACGCATTATTTTTAAATATAAAAAATTAAAAGAAAATTTGTAATGTGAAAATCAATCACATATATTAATAATATAACAGAGATGAAAACTTATCTATCATTTGTAAATAATAATATCAATAACTATTCGTTATGAAATTCGTGTGAAATCATCCTGCATAAAACCTACTTTACGGGTTTGTAAATAATTTTATTATTTTTTCAAAACATTTTCAGAAAAAAAAAATTTTGTCCGGCCATCTAAAATCTTGTAAAAAGTATTATCATATTCAAATTTTGTTAATCTATAATAAGATTGAAAAGCGCCCAATAAGAAATACATAATATCGCAACACGAGCGTAAAGTTGAAGTATAAGTACGCTCTTGTGACGAAAACTACTAGGTATTTTTTAATTTATTGAAACGCAAGAAAATAACAAAATTAGAAGCCTATAAGTATCTATTGTTAATACGTCCACCGTTTTTTGCATTTTCAATTTTTTTTAATAAAGTAAAATTTGTTTTGTTGCAAACTTTAAAGCTATTAATCGACTAGGTATGGCAGTAATGGCCTGAACTTTTTAAATTAGGTATTTCTAGGAATAAAGGAGTACCAATCTTCGATTTCTTTCCAATTGCAAGTTGCAACCTTGACATATAACTTTTAAATATTTCCACATTTGCACATCTTTTTCCCCTGTGATGCTCTGTAAACCTGCCAGAGGCCCAGAGTCCAACTTCTGGCTACGGGGTTTGCCCCTTGGGGGTTTGTCCCGTTGAGGGGACTCAAAAGCCCTGTTTGTTTTAGAGCCACCAGCAGGGGAAATTCTAAAATTTCAAATATCCCGCCCATTATTTCAGAGCAGAATTTGTTGATATAACCGTCTTGGCGTGGAGTGGCGCCGTGGCATTCCGAAATTCAGCTTCACCAACGAGGCAACGATGGCAGTTTTTGTCGGTCGAAGACAGTCACCGAACAGTAATTTACGGTTATATGACTTGATACACATTCATGTTCGACTAGACTTGTGGTCGCGGTCGGTAACATAACCACAACAAGAAGAAGAAGAAGAGGGGGAAAAGCACATCGGCAAAACGCAAATGGCGGATGCTCTTCCACGCCGAAGGCTCCGTTTAATTTCGTATTTCATATTCGCTTTACAGTGCAAGTACTAATTTGTTTATTTTAGTGAGCTTCATTTATAAACTACGGCGACTGGCGTTGTCATTACAAAGAAACGGTAGTCTCAAGGCGTCGGCCTTACACCGCAAACATAAAAATGGATAAGGAACCTCCTAAAACACACGATGGTAAAATTTACTCAATTTCTATATGCCTTGACGTAATATGCGCGTTTGTAGATTGATTGACATTGTAATTTAATTATTTTGTTTCTTCGAGTTTTCAATTTCACGAAAATTGCGAAATCCTGTCTTACTCTTTTGTAACATTTACAAAGCCCTATGTAGTTTCGGCTTCCAGTATTATTTATACCCTGCAAGCGATCAATTGTACTTTTAGGTTATAGAATTTAATTATTCGATGGTTGTGTTTTAATTGATTTAATTGATTTAAATATTATGTTTTAGCCATCGAAGCACATATTCGAGAGATTCAAGAAAAGAAAAAGAATGTTCAAATTAATGCAACTGCAGAAGAGCAAGTTGCTTTAGGAAAGACGGGATTTTATGATCAGGATATTTATGATGGGACTAATAACAAATTTGATGGATATGTAACATCCATTGCTGCAAATGATGAAATTGATGTAAGTAATATATACTTTATGCAAGTTAAAACAATAATATAGTAAATTTATTATTTATATTTTTTAATCATTCACAGGATGAGGAATATGAACCCAGCACATTTAGCACAAATAAAAGGGGCTTTAATGCTCCAGCTGCTTTACTTAATGATGTGGCTCAGGTAAGCAAAAATATTATTAACATGGTAGAACTACTGTGACTTATTTATTGAAATATTTATTTATGAAATTTTTAGAGTGAAAAGGACTATGATCCTTTTGCGGATAGAAGACGTCCAACTATTGCAGATAGAGAAGACGAGTACAGACAGAAAAGGCGACGGATGGTTATTTCTCCAGAGCGTGTTGATCCATTTGCAGAAGGTTAGTAATAATTTTATTATTCTACATATTTAAAATATGCAGGTAGTATTTAATCATAATTAAGTTATTTAAAAGATTCAATGTTCTTTAATTCAATTAAATAATTTTATGAATTTTTCATTTATGAACCATTCATAAAATAAGTATTTTCAAAAGTTTAAATATGGATATGAAGTTAGAGAATATTTGATGTATTGATGCTTTTATTTCTGAGTTTTTGTACTGAATAATAAACATTAAAAATTCAAAACTTTTCAAATCACATACAGTTTTAGATTCTTTATATCTTATGCTTTATTCATTAAATTAATAATAAAATTCAAATTTTTAACATATTATTTTTTTACTAAGCAACATAAAAATTCAGATTTTTTAATTGTATCATCTCATTGTATTTGATTCAAAACTCCAGAAGTTTTCAAAGTACCAATTTTGTCAATGATTTATTTTAATATATCTATTCAGTACAAGAACTGTTTTGTATGTTATTTGATTAGAAACTTTTGTTTGAAATACTTGAGAATGTATATATATATATATATACATATATATTTCTTGTATGTATTTTAATTATCAGAATACTACTTGTATAGTTCTGCAATTAGGTAAAGATAAATATCACAATTCTTTATTAAAATAGTCTTTTTATGACATAATCAGATAATAAGATAACTATGCAAAAAATTCACCTGAAAAAATTATATTTTATTGATCCTTACAACATTAAAGTATTCATAAATTATTTTTGAAATTGCTTATGATATCTAAAAACATTTAGTGTCATTATGATTACATTAGTATGGAAAGATTTTTATATTCGTCTTTCAATATTAAAATAAAATATAATCTACACAAAAAATTGATCTCTTCATTCACAGTGATGAGCAATGTGTAAAATAGGTATAAGAAATAAAGCAAAATACTTAAAATAGTTGTAATGCAGTTGGAAGACAGAATAAAGGATGTATGTGATCATTATATTGGTATGAATGTGTATGCATGTGTTTCTTCCAAGTACATACTAATTCCTACGTTTTTTTCCAATCTTAGTGTCGGTCCACGCATTTGGAATCATCTGCATACCCTGGATACTAAGTCGAAGGTTATACGACTAAGTTGTGAAATTTTTCCCATTAAACCTGTTAATAAAATTATGTAGATAAAAGTTTTCTATTTTTCAATTTGCTATTAAAGATAAATTAGCAAATGATAATTTCATCAAATATTTCTATAGTTATTATTGAGGAAAAATTAAAATTTAAAACTTTAGAAAATAGTACTCTTTTTAAAGGAATTGTATAACTATTATTATTTAATGCTACAATTATATAGTTATGGTTTATTAAAGTTTATTACAAAGATTTTAAAATGATTTTAGTAGCTAGTTAGATAACTGCTTTAAAATGACATTCTTTTGTAATTGAGAATTTTTATCGAAACATACAGGTTTAAGTACCACCCTTTAAATCAGTATGAATGGTTTGTGTGCATATATTATTAATAATAACGAAATCAGAATTGAATTTTAGATGTCAAGTATTTTACAAACTGGATGACATGAGCAGGACAGTGCTTCCTGTGGCATCAAAACTCCACGTACGTATATTGTATGCCAGCTACTGATACAACTATTTTACCTGCTTTACAATTTGAGTTAGGATTTCTTCTTATCTAAAACTTTATTGTATTCTTCAAGCGGGTAAGATTTTTAAGTTGATTCAGTAGCTTCTTCTTAGAATATTTTTAATATTCTAAGGGCATAATGTAGAGATTTACCTCAAACCGAATAGGAGTTTTCAATTTGACAAAATAAAAAATATTGTCAGCTTTTTTGCTCAAGTTTCTAATAGTTGCGCTTTGCGTGACGTTTGTTTCATGATTGCAGGTGGAAAAACACCAGATGTCGGCTCACGGACATACACGGAGATTATGAAAGAGCAATTCTTAAAAGGAGAAGAATCACAGGTAATTGATATTTAAGAATATATGTGTAAGAATTATTAAAAATTGGTTTTATCTTTTAAAAAAAATTTCTAATAATTAAAAATTATGTTATGATTTATGTATTCTTTGAATTTATAGACAATCAAAAACAAAATTACTTTGCTAAAATGAAATTATAAAAAAAGAAAATATTATTGTTCTAATAATAATGAAAATCTTTTAAGTGATTCAATTCGTTGTTGAATTATATTCAAATAAAATTAAAGTCTTTTATTCAATGCTTTTTTCTTTGTTTAGTTGAGGAAGACAATAGCTGAGAAAGCAAAAGATGGTACATTAAAAACAAATGGAGAACCTAAACCAGCACCAAAAAAGCGAGGTCGTTGGGATCAAACTGAGGACACTCCAACTCCTAAAAAACCAACTATTGGTACAGTAACAACACCAACTTCATGGGATAATGCGGATGTAAGTACTTTTTTGATCTTTATAAAAATTCATTAATGATTAAAGATAAAATTTCTTGTTATCATTTCCAATTCTTTATTTACATCTAACAATATGATAAAAATATATAATATTGCTCATGATTGGTGAGTCAATATAACTGGTGAATATTAAATTTTTCAAAAACACTACTATAGACAACACCTGCTGCAGTTCGGTGGGATGAAACACCTGGTCATGGTAAAGGAGGTGAGACTCCTGGAGCTACCCCTGGTCAAAGTACTAGAATGTGGGAAGCTACTCCTGGACATGCAACTCCAGGTGCCACTACTCCTGGCAGAGAAACACCACATGACAAAATCGCTTCTAGTCGCAGAAATAGATGGGATGAAACCCCAAAAACAGAAAGAGGTATCATTTATCATTAAAGTCTTCATTTATCAATTTTCTAATCCAATTTCAAAATACTAATTTCCAAAATAATACATTTATTAAATTTAATCCATAAAATAGAGACACCTGGTCATGGCAGTGGATGGGCTGAGACTCCTAGAACTGACAGAGTTGCTGGAGACCTCATTCAAGAAACACCAACTCCTTCAGCTAGCAAACGTAGAAGTCGATGGGATGAAACTCCATCAACTCAAACGCCTGGATCTATGACACCTCAAACTCCGGCAACGCCTCTCACTACGCCACATCAAACCACTATTTTAACACCTAGTGGTACAACACCAACAGGTCCAAAAGCTATGGGAATGGCTACACCTACACCTGGTCATTTGATGTCTATGACGCCTGAACAACTGCAAGCATATAGATGGGAAAGAGAAATAGATGAAAGAAATCGACCTTTATCGGACGATGAATTAGATGCTATGTTTCCCCCTGGGTATAAAGTTTTACAACCTCCTGCAGGTAAAGTTTATTACACACTACTTAATACGTATTTTAGAAAATGCAAAAGATCATACATAATCGGTTATTTTAATTAATTTTTTTTATGTAGGATACGTACCTATACGAACACCGGCGAGAAAGTTAACAGCAACACCAACACCTATTGCTGGAACACCTCAAGGCTTCTTTATTCAACAAGAAGATAAAAATTCAAAACTAATAGAAAGTCAACCAAAAGGAAATCTACCTTTCATGAAACCGGAAGACGCTCAATATTTTGACAAGTTATTAGTTGATGTAGATGAAGAATCACTTAGTCCAGAAGAAAAAAATGAACGAAAAATTATGAAATTATTACTGAAAATAAAAAACGGAACTCCTCCTATGCGAAAAGCTGCCTTACGACAAATAACAGATAAAGCTAGAGAATTTGGCGCGGGTCCTTTATTTAATCAAATATTACCTCTTCTTATGTCGCCTACATTAGAAGACCAAGAAAGACATTTACTCGTCAAAGTTATTGATCGTATTTTATACAAATTAGACGATTTAGTGAGACCATACGTCCATAAGGTATGTTTTCAAATCTGCAAAAATTTACTTTTTTTAAGTACTTAATTTTCATGTAAAAATACTAACTTCGAAAAAAAAAATTTTAGATTCTCGTTGTTATTGAACCTTTACTAATTGATGAAGATTACTATGCACGTGTGGAAGGCAGAGAAATTATCTCTAATTTGGCCAAAGCCGCGGGTCTTGCAACTATGATTTCAACAATGAGACCTGATATTGATAATATTGACGAGTATGTCAGAAACACAACAGCTAGGGCTTTTGCTGTTGTTGCTTCTGCTTTAGGTATTCCATCGCTTTTACCTTTCCTAAAGGCTGTGTGTAGAAGTAAAAAGTCGTGGCAAGCTCGGCACACTGGTATTAAAATTGTCCAACAGATTGCTATTCTTATGGGTTGTGCAATATTGCCACATTTGAAAAGTTTAGTAGAAATTATTGAACATGGTAAGCACAATTTTATAGTTTGTTTTATATTATTTATGTACATTTTTTAAACAATAAGTGTATTCTTATTTTTAATGGTTTTTATTTTAAAGGTCTGGTAGATGAACAGCAAAAAGTTCGTACAATCACAGCTTTAGCTATTGCAGCTTTAGCTGAAGCAGCTACTCCATATGGTATTGAAAGCTTTGATTCCGTTTTGAAACCGCTTTGGAAAGGTATTCGTACGCATAGAGGCAAAGGTTTAGCTGCTTTCCTAAAAGCTATTGGCTATTTGATTCCTCTTATGGACGCCGAATACGCTAACTACTATACTCGTGAAGTAATGTTAATTTTAATTCGAGAGTTTCAGTCTCCAGATGAGGAAATGAAAAAAATTGTATTAAAGGTAAAATTTAAAGATATTAAAATAATTTTTTATAATGATTCACTGTAAATCTTTTCATTAAATTATTTATATGTTTTATAATTATTACAGGTAGTAAAACAATGTTGTGGAACAGATGGTGTGGAGGCCCAATATATAAAAGATGAAATTTTACCGCATTTCTTCAAACATTTCTGGAATCATAGAATGGCTTTAGACAGAAGAAATTATAGACAGGTAAATAAATTAATGATTCTTATGAAATAATACGATTCTATTATAAATTTAAATTTATTTCTACAATTTATCTTTTTTCATAGCTTGTAGATACAACTGTTGAAATCGCCAACAAAGTCGGAGCTTCGGAAATTATTAACAGAGTTGTTGATGATCTGAAAGATGAAAATGAACAATACAGAAAAATGGTCATGGAAACGATAGAAAAAATTATGGGTAATTTAGGAGCTGCTGATGTTGATTCGCGTCTTGAAGAACAGCTTATCGATGGTATTCTTTATGCTTTCCAGGAGCAGACAACTGAGGTAAATATTATCGCGTTTGTTCGTAGAAGACGTTAATTATTACAGCATGAATTATTCAATATTATTTTTTTAGGATGTAGTAATGCTGAACGGTTTTGGTACAATAGTAAATACATTAGCTAAAAGAGTAAAAGCTTACTTACCGCAAATATGCGGTACGATATTGTGGAGGTTAAATAACAAATCTGCAAAAGTAAGGCAGCAGGCTGCTGATTTAATTTCCAGAATTGCTGTTGTCATGAAAACATGTCAAGAGGTAGATTGATGTTTTTAATTCTACAGCATTTAACTATTTAGCTATTAATGTTAATGTTAATCTATGAATATTAATTAATATATTTTTCAGGAAAAACTTATGGGTCATTTGGGAGTTGTGCTTTATGAATATTTGGGAGAAGAGTATCCTGAAGTATTGGGCAGTATATTAGGAGCTCTCAAGGCTATTGTAAACGTTATTGGTATGACTAAAATGACACCTCCTATCAAAGATTTGCTTCCCAGACTAACGCCAATTTTGAAAAATAGGCACGAAAAGGTAACAGATAATATTATTAACTATTTCTTTAAAAAAAAATCAGGTCTTTAATTTAAAACCTTTATTCTTTCAGGTACAAGAAAATTGCATTGATTTAGTCGGTAGGATAGCTGATAGGGGACCTGAATATGTATCGGCTCGTGAATGGATGAGAATTTGTTTCGAACTTTTGGAATTGTTAAAAGCTCACAAAAAGGCTATTAGACGAGCAACAGTAAACACATTTGGTTACATTGCAAAAGCTATTGGGTATGTTAATGATTGCGATAATAATTAACAAGATTGAAATTTAAAAATATCTCATTGAAACAATTTGTTGTTATTCTTTGTAGACCTCACGATGTTTTGGCAACTCTATTAAATAATCTCAAAGTACAAGAACGACAAAATCGTGTTTGTACAACAGTAGCTATTGCTATCGTTGCGGAAACTTGCAGTCCGTTCACAGTACTACCAGCACTTATGAATGAATACAGAGTTCCAGAACTTAATGTACAAAATGGTGTGCTTAAATCATTATCGTTCCTATTCGAATACATTGGAGAAATGGGAAAAGATTACATTTATGCCGTTAGTCCTCTCCTTGAAGATGCTTTAATGGACAGGTTGGTGTTATAGAATATATTTTTGAAAATTTTATTTTTAATATGATTTTTATATCACTTAAATTATTTTTTTTCTTCAGAGATCTTGTTCATAGACAAACAGCCTGTGCAGCCATTAAACACATGGCTTTGGGTGTTTATGGTTTTGGATGTGAAGATGCATTAGTTCATCTTTTGAACTACGTATGGCCAAACGTATTCGAAACATCGCCACATTTAGTACAAGCATTTATGGATGCTGTTGATGGATTGAGAGTATCGTTAGGACCGCTTGAAATTCTTTATTATGCATCACAAGTATGTATACATTTAACATAATGTAAGAAAATATAAAATTTTTAATTTATACATTAATTCAAATTTTTTCAGGGACTATTTCATCCTGCAAGAAAAGTGCGCGACGTATATTGGAAAATTTATAATTCGCTTTATATTGGAGGTCAAGATGCTCTTGTTGCTGGATATCCGAGAATAACGAATGATCCAAAGAATCAATATCTTAGATACGAGCTGGATTATGTTTTGTAATTAATTTTTATTTTGTATGCAAATCTACGACGTTATCGATAATTGTGTTACAGACTAGAGAATTATTTGTAAACATCTAAAATACCGTCTGTAGAATAAGGTATTTATTATATCCTAAATCAATTAGATAACATAAGTAAAATACAAACTAGTTTTTCCTGATAAATTTCACGTGTACGCCTATAAGTTTTATGTAAAAAATACTTCTCTATGATGAAATAAAAGCGTTTTTTGTAATTATCTTAATTATAAATTTCTTAAAAGTACTTTAACTGTTTAATTTTTAATAAATATTTATATTATATCGTATATACAAATTGCTTTCTATTAGTTAATAACCTATACACTTGATTATTATAAAAAATATATTTTTATTTCAATTAGATGTCAATTAAAAAGGTTATTTTTGTTAAATTTAAAGACTTAAAAATGATTTGTAATTTAGTTAAATGATGAATATTATAAATGAAACTCTTGCATATTATTAAATTTTTTTATTTATATTTGAAAAATTTTGAAACTAAAAATTATCGATTTAATTCTCATACTATACCTATGGTTTGGAAAGGAACAATTTCAAAACACAGTAAGTGTTTACATTGAGCAGTCAAGGGCTGATAATTATGAAACATTCGTGTAACTTGAAAAGGTAGACCGTGAATATAAGTTCCATTGCTGCGGGCAGCAAATTTATTTGTCTTATTTCTGTAATTTAATCGTTTAGTTTAAAAAATTAAATATGGAAGTCGAAAGACTTCAGGGCGTCCTTCAAGACGCAGGAATCGATGTCGATTTAAAAACACTGCAGACTCCTACAGAAGAATTTATGACAGATTTAGTGATAAAGTATTTAAAAAAATTTTATTTTGATGGAGACGAAATATCTCAGGTAATATAATTTTATTTTGCTGAATTAATGTATTAAAAAGGATTCAAAATTTATCACAAGTCAATTTTATGTAGCCAACGCCAGAACAACTTGGTCGTATTTATTGTGAAGAATCGGCTTTAAATGCAATAAAGGCTATTAATTTACATGCTGCTCTAGCTTCAATATGCGAAGAAATTTTTTTAAAAGATCTTACTATTACGGATATTACAAGTCCAGGTATCTCATTTAAAAGTTCTTTTCATAAATGCATCTGTATTACGGTATAAAAATAAATATTGGTAATGTAAAAGTGTGCATGTGGGTGTGTGTATTACATAATGTACAACAAGCGGAGAAAATGAGCTGTTTTCAAGCGAGTTATTCTTCAAACCAATCATATCTAACGTAGCAATTGATTATAATTTCTACTTTAGTATCATTATCATGAAATAATATTAAACCTACTCAATTATCAACTGATCAGTGGAATGTCACACTCGTCATAAAGGGATCTTTTCCGAAAAAAAAGTTATTGAACAATAAAACCAAAATTATTAATATTTACAATTTGGATATAATTGATATAAAATAGCGTGTATATTTGAAGTAAAATATTAACAATATAATCATTTTTAACTGTGTTGTGCACGACTCGAAATGCGCGATTTTAGATCTGACTTTTAGGCATGAAAAAAGGTCCGTTTCATGCACGTGTTGAAAAACAATTTATGCAGTAGTATATATAAATTATGCAGAAAAAGTTTTAACATGAATTATTAAAACATATTTTAAAATCTGTATTTTTATTTTCTATCATGTTACAGGATTTAAGAAATCATGTAAACGAATCAATGTGCTTTTTAATTTTTTTATTTACGTAAGAAACAAAAAAATGGAAAATGAACATCTGTTTTTGGAACTGGACGACAGACAAAAAGAAATTTTCGATATGATAAACGGGAAGGAAGAAGGTATAGCTAAGATGGGATCTATTATTCATGAACGTGAAACTAAATTAGAATCTATAAAAAGCGTAAGACTATATATATATTATTCCTGCCAAAATAATTCTTTTGTGGATAATTTTGAGAAAACGTGCACTTTTTATGTCCCTACGATTGCGTACTTATTGAAGTACAAAGGATTTTAAAATTAAATATTTGTCTTTTAACTTTATATGTACATTATTAAATAAAAAATAGTTTTCTTTTGACTAAAATTGGTTTAAATATTTAATTTTAAAATCCTTTGTACTTATTTCGCAGGGACATAAAAAGAGAACGTTTTCTGAAAATCACCATATAGATTTATTTTAAAATTCTTGCTTATTCTTAAAACATAAATCAGTATAAAATTCATGTAAATTTTTATGTAAAAGCAGATAATTATTATAATTATTAAAAAAGAAATCATGAGTTTTCATATTTTGTTCTATATAGGTAATTGTATTGATTAATATTTTATACCTACTGTAGATAAAAACGGAAATAGAAAATTTGCAATCCCACATAGAAAAGTGTGGCAAAACGAACAAAAAATTGCAGCAGCATGCTGACGATCTCACCGCAAAATATCAAGAAAAGCTTCAGAAGTGTAATGCTTTGAAAACAAAAGCTCATGAGGTAATTGATTTTTATATTAATTAATTTTTTATTTCACACAATCATTATTTAATTAAACTTTTTTTTTCAAAACAATATGGTAAAATAAATATAAAAATAAAAATATAAAAATATAAAAAATTTTGTTAAATATTAATATTTTTCTCTTATTATTTACACGATTTTAATTTCAGTTTTCAAAAATGTAAGTGTGCACAAAGCTTTTATATAAAACGTTCGTTGTATTAGATATCGATTACTTCCGGTTAAAATTTTTATTATGTTATTGGTAGTTATAGAATTGTTTAAATCAATTTATTTGTCAAAATAGAATTTATATATTTACATTGACTTTTACAGTTGCATAAAAATAATACAGATTTGAAAAATAAAATCGTGTCGTCTCCTGAAGAATATATAACTCGCACAAATAATCTAAAAAAACTGTTAGAAGAAAAAATGGAAGAAAGACAAAATTTGAGTGACTGTATAAATCGCAAAAAACTTCAAATTCACAATAATGAATTGGCTCAAGCAGAAGTTTCAAAGTGTCATAACAAAATGATCAATATAGGCGAAAATATGCAGAAATTAAAGTAAATTTACGTTTATACTTTATATTATTGAATTTGAATTAAGTCATTCTTACTACGATTTATGGGTTTGTTAATAATTAAATTTAAATTTAATATTTATATTAGTATATATTTATAGATTAAAAACGGATGATTTTACTAAGGAAACGTGCTTTGAAACTGATTAAAAATCATAATGTGTTAATTTTTCTTAAATTTATTGTACAAATTTACTTTACTACTAAATTATATTTATTTAAAATATATATTATTTTTCTATTTCTAGAGAAACTAATTTACAAATTAATAATATTAAAAAAAGTGTAGATGAATTAAAAGAAGAAATTATATTCCTAGAAAAGAGGCCAAGTAGCTTGAAAGAGGATTCTAATGAATTTGTATCAATAGATTCAGAAGAAAATCAAAACCTCTTATCAGAATTACACAATATGGAATCAGAAAAACTCAGGTGATCTATATTAAATTTCTTATTATGCCTCTGCCATATGGTACGTTCGATTTATAGGGTTTGTTACGCCGTCGTCCGTTTCGTATAGCAGCCCTCATGCGCATTCGCTCGCATTTGGCTGCAGTCGGCCGCGCTCTTAAAACGCGCTTATGTGTTTATAGGGCCAGCCCATGTAATAAATCTACATGTAGTCTATCCCTTATAAATCGAACGTGCTCGTAAACATTTCTCAACAGCAAACTTTAAGTTTATATTGAACATTTTCATACAGAGAACTTAATATGCTAAAAATAAAATTAGAAGAACTACGTAATGAAATAAAAAAAGTAAAAGCTTTAAAGGAAAAGGAGAAAGAGACAATATCGGCCGCAGAAAAGAAGTATAAAGAACTTTTAAACGATTATAAAAATTATTTTGAAAACGAAGTTTCTGAGGTAAGATTAATTAATTTTTTAAATTTAAATATTCAAATAACTTATTTTTCGAAATACCAAGTCACAATATATTGATTTTAGGAACTTAATTTTCGCAATGAATTGAAAGAATTTGAAAAAAACAAATAAATAACAAATTGTATGATTATCTTTCGATAATATTGTTTTTAATAAATACTTATTATTTTTGAATCAGTTTTATTATTAATATATAAATAGAAATTATTTATAACTTTAATTATCTTACGTATATAACACATATATAAGTATCAATTAAAATATTTTTACAAAGCATATTTACACAATTCGGTCTTCGACAATTTAATCATTTTAATAAATAATATAAATGGAACAAAAAAACACTAAGAGAAAAAGTAGATGACCCCCGGGCCGCACTGATCGAACTGGGTGAAAACTTTACAAAAGAGTTTTTAACTCATAATTATAGCGAACCCACGTTTCGCATTACGTTTGTGTTAATAAACCCTACTCCTTATAAGCTACTTACTTAAAAAATGCACCTTTTCATTAAAAATAATGAATCTTCTTTTTATTATGATTTGGCAATTATTATTTACATACTAAAACGACAACTAGGCTTATTAGAGTAGATAAAACGAGTACCTATTTTAATTTTTGATCGTTGAAAAATATTAATTTTTTTTGAAAGATGTAAACTTTAAAAGATAGTGAAAAAAAATTGCTTTTTTGCTATATTTGAGAGCGCACACTGTAAAAAGTTCGAATTTCCATAATCACCCGGTGTAGAAATTCATCCAGGTCTGTTGGTATAATCATATAGGCCCTGTACAGGGTACAGGGTATGAAAAAAGTAAGTTAGACTAAAGTACCTGTCCAGGCCCGGTCTTTCACTACGTCATTGCAGTTGTAAATTTAAGCCTGTACAGGCGAATTAGACTACCTGTATAGGCCCTGACGTTCGCCTTAAATTCATTTCTACTCATCCTCGGGAGTCGGGACCTAGCGTTACATTAACCAACCAAAATGCAACATTCCATATTGGTTCTATTGACCAATCAGAAGAAAGCATTTTAAAAGATGTGCGCTGTGATCGTTATGTTTATTTCGTTTGAAATAAAACAAACAGTGTAAAAGTACTAAGTAGTACTTTATTATATTTATTAATTAAGATAACTTTGTAGTATTTATTTTTATTACTTTATCGGTGTCTCTTTAGTTAAGAACAATATTTTAAATAGTGTATGTGTTCATATTTAAAAAATTCAAGATCAAGATTCTATACATAAATGTGTTGTAGATATAGGTTAGGGATTATAATAAGTGAAGTCTATAAACTACTCTACGTATCCTAAGATTTTTTAACTTATTCAAATAATTAGTATTGTAAATTAACCTTTTAAGTTAAATATATTAAAATGGAGCCCGAAAATCTACAAAGTGTTTTGCAAGAAGCAGGAATACAGGTTGACATGAAAAATCTTCAGAACCCAACTGATGAATTTATGGTTTATCTCATAACTGAATATTTAAATAAATTTAATTTCGATGGAAATGAAATAGCTAAGGTAAGATAATTAATTATAAAAATCTTAATTATTGAATTTTGGAACTGTTTAATTTTATGTACATTGTTATACTGTTTGTTATTTTAGCCTACTAGGGATCAGCTTGATTGCGTTTCTTGTCCTGATTCAGCTTCTGATGCCATTAAAGTTATAAATGTGTATACAGCTTTAGCTTCGGTTTGTAATGAAATTTTTCTAAAAGAATTATGTTTAACAGACATTACAAGCCCAGGTACGTTAATACATAAAAATTTATTAAAATTTAAATTTAGTATCCAATTTTACATTTTTATTTTCTGTATCTAATAGGACCTAAAAGAGCACGAAGACAGATAAAAATTCTGTTTAATTTCTTTGCTTACGTTAGAACAAAAATGGTTGAAAATGAAATGGCTTTTATTGAACTTAATAATCAGCAAAAAGAAATTGAAGAAATGATATATAACAAGAATTCTCTTATTGCAAAAACTGGAGCAACAATTAATGAGCGAGAAAACAAACTAGAATTGAAACAACAAGTAGGTTTCTTAATGATTTGTTAATTTGATGTGATATTTATCATGCAAATTTGTGATAGCAGAAAATTATTTATTAAGTTTTTTATTTTGTCATTTTTTATAGCTACAAAATGAAATAGATCAAATTTGTTTGGAAATGGAGAATAACAATAAAAGAAAGAAGGAGTTAGAAAATAAAACAAAAGATATTATGATAAAACACCAAGATGCTTACAAAAAATGCAGTGATCTCAAAGGAAAAACAGTAAAGGTATTATTAAATTGAAAACTGAAATTATAAATAATATTTTATCTACTTAGATTTTTAAATCTATAATTTTTGTTATAGCTGCATAAAGTTACAACAGAATTGAGATCTAAAATTGTTTCTTCTCCAGAAGAATATGCAGCTCGTTCCAAAGAATTGAACAAAGTATTAGAAATAAAAAAGGAAGAAAGACAAGTTCTCAATGATTCTATCACACGTAAGAAATTGCAAATAAAGAACAATGAAAATGCTCAAGAATTAGTGAAAGACCTTAATAACAAATTCTTAATGAATATGAGTGTAACATATAAAAACTTGAAGTAAATACTACATCTAAATTAGAATGAATTTATTAATGTATACTTGATATTAATTTTAAAATTTTTTGTTGCATAGAGAAACTTCAGAAAAATTAGAATGTGTACAAAAAGAATTGACTATATTGAAATCAGATATTGCAAAGTGGACAAATCTTGAAGTTAATAATTCAAACAATACATCGAAAGATGAGGATCTAAATGGACATGACCAACTAGTATATGAATTAGATAATCAATATTCAGATAAAGAAAGGTTATTATATCATTTTTGTAATTAACTTTTTTTTTAAATGATAAAAATAGAAATTTAATTTTGCTCTATCATAAATATATTTGTGTTAAAATTTGATATTAAATTTCTATTATTTATTCAGTTTTAAGAGTAAGTTGTAAATAAATTTTTGTGTTATAGAGAATTGCAATCACAAAAGGTTATTTTGGAGAAATTAAAAACTGATCTTACAACAAAAAAAGCTATCCTAGAAGATGAATTAAGAACAATTGCAGCTGTTGAAGATGATAATATTGATCTTTTAAAACAGTACAAAGAATATTTTAATCATGAAATCACAGAGGTAAGAAATAAATTGTTACTATTACATGAATTAATTTTTATATCAAATTTTAAACTGTTAAAATTTTTTAGGAACTTGCTGTCCGTGATGCAGTAATTAAAACAGTATTAAATTTTGAAGAGTGAAATATCTAGACTTTACAAAATTGAATGAGAAAAGAAATTTTAATTAATCTTGTTTCACAGAAGGATAAAAAGTATCTGGGAATAACATAACGACAATTACTTTAAAATAGGCGTAACATTTATAAGTTTTTTAAAGTATGCAAAGTTTTAAGTTAGTTTTTACATTTATATTTTTGTTTTTTATTTAGTTGACTAAGATAAGTATTTATGGAAAAAATATGTAAATACAATAATTATATACAATTAACATAATTTATATGAAATAAAATATGTGATATATTAATTATTTTATACACAAATATTTAAAATAAAAAAAACATCAAAAAGCATTGAAATCTTTGATATTGATTAAAATAGTTACTTATCTATTCTTTTATTCATGAATTAATTAAGAGTAGATTAGATCAGCTGCGAGTACCTGATTGACGTATTAAAAAATATAATTTATTTTTTCGTAAATATAATTATTCTCGTTAATAATATTAATCGATTATGAAATAAAGATAACATTTATATTAACCTAAACATTAGTTTCATAACTTTAATGAGATTATCTTTTAAGGATGTTTTTCTTTATCGCGCATAACTAAAAAGTCTAATTCATTTTTAGAATATGACGTCATCTTTTAAATATTTTAATTTTCCTGAATGAAGTGTAATTTTTACAATGTAGGTATCTTGACAATTTTAAGACATATCGTAACCTTTATAGACACAAAATATATTTATTTACTTATTTATAAAAAGAATCTATCTAGCAAAGTAAATCTGAATTCGCCTGGTAAGTTAGCAACGAATGACATATGTTTGTATACATATACATATATAATATATATAGGTGAGTCTAGTAAATTCACACTTCGTGCGCCTTCGTGGATTGCGCTAGTATGGTGGTGGACGTGGGTTCGTAGCAGACGATGCTACTAACTGTAGCTTATACAGGAACCGAATTCACAGATATGGAAACCTGTGTAGGTCGCTTGTACACAACTTTCTCCGCGAGAATTTTCGCCTTTTAGCCGCAGTCACCAATTCACCATGTAATCGCTGGTGCATTTTATTCCCTTTTTCACACCTTGCCTTCGAGGAGCGTGGCGAGTGCCCGCCGCCCATTCGCGATTCGGCCAAACATTCCGTGTTGGAAAAGGCTTCGACTCGACCGTGGGGAGCAAGCCTATTTGGAAGGATGAACAACCTTTTTCAGCCGTCTGACCAGTCCTTTTTTAGGCGTCCAGTCGAATGCTGAAGGCACGTTGAGGCTGAACAGTTGAGGAGGTTGTAAATTAATAAAATGCTCATCGGCTCCGCAAACGAGGCGATTGAGTGTTTTACATATAACAATCATGTAAGTATATGTTGCTTTTGTTGCTGTTGATTTCTTTTTCAATGATCAATAATTAGCATGAAATGAATTTTTTTTTTTAACAAACAGGTTGTATATGATGATGAGAATTAATTTTAAAACATTTGTATTACTACTGATTGTTGGAGTCCTGAGTTCTATATTTACATCATGGAATAATTGCAGTAGTTCTTTTTTTCTTAAAAATTCAGACTGGAAATCCCAATTCCAACACAAAGTAAGATTGCAGTAAAATTGATCAACTTTGTTGTATATATATGTTTATACCTAAACTTTTCAACTTTCACAGGATCGTTCCAATAATGAACTGGGATATCAGGAAATTGACTGTTTAATTAATGGAAGAAAGACAATTAGTTGTCGTAAAGAAGGAGATGAAGTTTATATTCCATTTTCTTTTATACATAAATATTTTGAGGTTTAATTCTAAATTAAATTTTACAATAATTAAATGTTTTATTAATAATCAATATTAATACTGTTTTGTTTTTTTAGATTTATGGAAAAATAGTAATAAATGATGGATTGGAGCGTTTTGATTGGTATCATAGTTATTCCAAAATTATTGATAGAAAAGTTAAATATGATTCTAGAGGAGTATTTATGACTTTTGAAAATTATAATGTTGAAGTAAGAGAAAGAGTAAAATGTGTCAGTGGTATAGATGGTGTTCCAATATCAACACAATGGGAAAGTCAAGGGTATTATTATCCTACACAAATTGCACAGTTTGGATTATCTCACTATAGTAAAAATTTGACAGAGCCTGAATCTGTCAAGAAAGTTATTGAGGATGCAGATAAAATAAAACAAGATTGGGTTGTACCTCAAGGTTCAGTTATGAGTAGAGTATATGACAAACGAGTAAATAGTTTTGTAATGAAATATGCAACTCCAGAAACAAGTACTTCTGGAATTTCTATAAAATTAGATCATGTATTAAAACTCATGCTAAAACTTGATCTTTGTATTCGTGATAATGGCAGTATCACTGTTGAATTACAAATGAGAGAGAAAAAAGACATTTATTACCTACATTATGTAACAAATAATCTGGTCATACATACATATAATAATCATGTTTATTATGGAATAGGACAAGTGTACAATCACTGGAGACGCCTAACTAGAGATTTAATGATTGATTTACAAAAGGGTCTTAGTCTTGATAAAACAAAGAGAAAATTGTCCAGATCAAAATTAAAAGTTGTTAGAATTATATTAAACGGTTCAGGAATGATTGATAATGTTACTCTGTCAACAAGTGAACATATGGAGCAATTTTATGATGCAGCACGTTGGTTTGTTGCAAATCAAAATGTTACTTCTGGAGGTTGGCCTAATCCTGTAAAAAGAAAAGTTGCCAATGGAATGGCTATTCTTGAACCTGGATGGTATGATATTACTAAGATCATTTTTAAGTGTTTGATAAAAAGTTATAATCTTATTAAAATCAAAATTAAACCAATAATGAGAAATTAAACATTACATATTGGATTAATTTATTCCTGTTATTCATTGATATACTCTTTTTTACAATTATTTTTTATTTTCTATTTACATTATTTATATGGTATTGAATATGGAATACATAAATTTAATTTTTTTTTCAGGTATTCTAGTATGGGTCAGGGACATGCAATTTCCGTATTATCTCGTGCTTATTATCATTCAGGTGATGAAAAATATTTACAAGCTGCTATAAGAGGTTTACGACCGTTCCAAGTCCCTTCTAATAAAGGTGGGGTCGCAGCATATTATTTAGACAAATACGTTTGGTATGAGGAGTACCCAACAACGCCTTCATCATTTATTCTTAACGGATTTATATATTCCCTTATTGGTCTCTACGATTTAAAAAGCATAGCATCAGGTAAAGATGCAGAAGAGGCTAAAAAGTTATTTGATCAAGGTATGACTTCCTTGAAAAATATGCTAACATTATTCGATACTGGATCGGGGACTACATATGATCTTCGGCATTTTACACTGAAAACCGCCCCTAATTTAGCTCGTTGGGATTATCACGCAACTCATGTTAATCAACTCCTTTTATTAATGACGATTGATGATGACCCTATTTTTGTAACAACTTCTGAAAGATGGATAGATTACATGAGCGGCAAAAGAGCGGCGCACAATTAAACTTACTTTAATACTAGATAATTATTTTTATAGGACCATTAAGCTAGAATCTAACACGAATGAGATAAAATCTTACCTGAAACAAAAACTAATTACTAGTATGTACATACATATCATATATTTAATTACTTTACCAGTAATATCTTACCATTCAAAATTATTATTTGATTTAACTTATTTGAAACATTTTGAAAGATATAATATTACAAAATGCATAGTTAACTGATATAAATTATAAGTGCATTTAAAACGTACTCAGTAATTAATGATAACTTAAAAAAAGAAGAATGTACTTAAAATAATATTCAAGCGTGTAAATAATATTTTTATTTTTTCTTCAAATGCAATGTGCTATGATTTAAAATTGTCATAGCATTTTGCGATTCTCTATAGACAATACAACACTTTTTTAAATTGTGTCATCACAGTAGCTTCATGAGATGGATAATAATGATTCTAGTTATCCACTCATTTCCTGACCTGTGAACAGATTTGTACATTAAAGTACATACTTTCCTATAAACTATTGAATATGTCCATTATTAACTATCAACCACATGTGTCAATATAAATAACTTTGGACTTGCTCTGTAAAACCCTACTAAAGACTGTTTGGAATTAAGAGATGTAGAAAAATTAAAACCACCTGTAAAAATTTTGTATATTAATAATTCAGTTAGCTTTTAATTTTATTTATTGTATAAGATTTTCTTTTTCATTCTATGAAAAATCTGAAAATTACCTGACAAAAAGAAGCGTCGATTTTATACTGTATCTTGCTTTTGCTAGTCTTTGATAAAATGCTTATAATGTGCAATGTCAAATAAAATTTAGTCTGACAGGGTAGATGTAAATATTGGTGATAATAATAGATATTTGTAGTGAAGTGGTATAATTATCAGAACAATATTAATGTACCAATTTATTGAATATTATTATTTTTAGTAAACTTTTTAAAGCTCAATTGTACAAATATGATATTACCATCATAATATATTAAAAATTTATTTGTTTACTATTACTGAAAACATTCCATAGGGTAAGCAAGGATATGTATAAAATGTATTATTATTTTTAGAACAAAATATTATTGCTTATTTTATCAATTATTGGAATCTATAATTAAGTTTCATTATGTGAATTTGTGATATTAAATTCACTTATTTTACAAAACTTACATTTGTACAAAAAAAAAAAAGTTATTTGGAAAAGGTTTTGTAAATAGCTTGACGAAATATAAATTGTAAAAAATAAGACTATGAATGCCCCAGAGTACAGAGTCCTGTAGAAGACGAGCTGTTGTATTTTGCAAAAATTGAAGTTAGAAAAAATGTAGAAAATGTCAAATATAATGTATTTTGGCATGCTAGTTTTAATATCGTAAAGCGGAAATAAAACATTCTCTGTAAATTTCAAGTGTATTTTTATTTACTAAACCATATAATCCTCAATTAAATATATTTATTTTGAATTTATATTTTATTATAATTCTAATAATCGTCATTTTTTTATATACACTTGTACACATATTATATAAATTAACATATGTGATAAATAAATAAATATTGTATTTTTCAGATACCTATTTGTTAAATTTGTCTAGTTACAATAGTTAATTTTTATACAAATAACCTATGATTAAAATTGTAATAATTTTATAATTACAGTTTAATAAAATTATGAGCTGCTTTTTTACTTTGGATCATATTTAATTATCAGTTATTTTTGTGGTATGTAGAATAATTATCAGAATTCATTTCTGAAGAAGCAGAATTAAAAGATAGATCTCCTGTATTACAAGGAATTGTTGGAATAGTTGATCCTTGTAAAGAGAAACCATGATAATCATCTTGCAGCGAAGCTATGGGTTTAAGTGGAGAAGGCAAATTTTCATCACTACATTGCATATCATCCAACAGATTGTTAGATGAACATTTCTCTGCTATTTGGAAGTCATTGCTTATATTGTCACCATGAGGATCTAAACTAATAAGGCTTGTATCATCATCACCTTTTCCAGATTCCATTCCGTAATTACTACCAAATAATGGAAAATCAAATGTAGGTGAGGGTGTTGAATATTCTTTTGCTGAAGATGTATTTAAATTTTGTTGATTCGATGATATATCATTGCTTGCTTGATTTTCTGGAGGCTGAGTATAAATCTAAAATAGTTATTAAAGATAATCATTTATTTAAGTTTTTAAATATTTCATTTTGGAAATAAAAACCAAATGAAAGATTCTCCTACCTTTGGTATTATAGGTGAAGGTAATTCAGGGCAATCCTCAATATCACAGTCTATATTTGTTGGGACTTTTTGACTCTTTGTAATAATAAGGGGGCATTTTTCTATAGAAATATTTACACTGTCTTCTATCCTCTTACGAAATTCAATCATATCTTGCTTCATTTCATCAGCTTGTTGTAATATACTATCATTATCTTTTTTCAATTCTTGTAATGTTGTAATATTTTCACATATTAAATGCAAATTCTAAAAAGATTTTTCCAATGTAAATGAAATTTTTAACTTAGTCAAATTTTATAACTGTTTCTTATTTATTTTATTTATACTCACTTCACAAATCATAAGAGCTGACTCCCAGGTATTAGCTGGCACTCTTTCTCCTGACATATATGCATTAAAATCACTTTTAGTCATATTTAAAGATTCTGCAGTTAAACTCTCAATAAATGACACAGCACAGCACTAGAACAATAATAACAAAATATCATATTATCATAATATATAAAACAGTTACTTGATTTAAGAAAAAAATTTAAGACAAAATCAAGATAAAATACTATATCATACCAAATTTGTAAAATAGTAACCACCCTCTCCAGTCATAAGTCTGCTAGCATTGCAAAATCTTGTTATAAAATTTATGTTACTTTTTAATCTTGCTGGATTTGCCTTTAAAACAATAAAAATTAAGGCTGGTAAAAATTCATCTGCTGAAGCAGGACCTCCAACAGATTGTTGTAATAATAAAAATATGTTACTACAACAATGAACAATACAAGCAAGTTTTTCTTGAGGTGCTTTTGCTGCATCCATATTTAATAAATCTGTAATATTAAATATTAAATATTAAATTTTAAAACTTACTAGAAAATAAAGCTTGTTCATTAAATTTAGTATTTGTGTTTACATACCCATCATTGATGTATAAACAAGTTCTCTAACTTCAACACTAGTTTCATGGATTTTGCATTCCAAATTTTTACCACTAACCCAATTTAATTGTCTTATTCTTTTTTGAATCTCTAGATCTTTTTCTTCATCGTTAGTATAAGGAGGACAAAATACGATTCGATATAGTAAAGTCATTGTGTACCTTTCAACATAATCAAGAAGTCTATCCTTAATATCTGACGGAACATCTAAATAAAATAAAAAAAGTAAAAAGATTGTCTAAATTACTGTGCATACAAAAATTCTTTTATCTATTACCTTTATAAATAGGGCTATCTTCCATTCTTTTCGAAAAATGTTGATAGAAGTTTTGTGTTATATCAGATAATTTTTCTATTTTTTTATTATCTTTATACTCAACAATTTCATTTACAAAATGGTTTATCTTTTTAGAAACATCTCTGCCAACAAGAGTCTTGTGAAACATTGTAATTAGATCTTTATTATCCACTTCAATTTTTTGAAGATCAGATGCGCTACTACTATAAAGTTCTCTCAATAATTGCTTTGGTTCTTGGCCTTTTGTTGGTAACTTTCGAAGTCTAGAGAATGCTGTTAACTTGGATTTACTTTTATCTTGTTGTTGCTGCTGCTGCTGTTGTAATTGTTGTTGCTGTTGTTGTTGACGGTGTTGATTTTCTGCATGGCTTATGCTTTCACTATAACAATTATATGATTTTTAATTTGTTACTTTATTTAGTTGTAGCTAAATTATTATAAATAAATATATTTGTAGATATTGTGGATGTATCATAAATAAAAAGTATTACAATATATAATATTTCAGTTGATGTAATTGTTTTGAAAAAAAGTTTAGTTTCATCAAAATCTTTGTATATAAGCATTGCATGATTAAGACAAAATTTGTTTACCTTTCTCGGCTCTGTAATTGTGCACGTTCTCGTTCTTCTTGTAAGGCCCTTTGTTGCAGCCTATGGCAAACGCTACAATAACCCTGCCAGGCAGCATTACCATAATAATCACAACCATTTTTGCACTTCAAGTCAGATTCATCTATTCTATACTTCGGAGTCTTGGTTGAATACATTTCTGATATTAAGAAGAAGTAATTCTAATACTAATTACTTATGTGTACTTATAAGAAACTATTCCTTAGTTTGGAAAACTATAATAAATTCTTTTAAATAAAATAATCATTCATAACCTCATTTAATAAAATAGCAAACCTATAGTAAGACGAATAAATGATTAATCTTCATTTCCACGTTATCAAACTTCATTTACATGTTGTGTTGATGAGCTTTACCAGTTTTAGTAATTACAATTTATATTGCACAGTATTTATATTTACACCTTAGTAATATTCTGTATTGTTTTGCTCTAATTTAGCTGTCCATTTTACTTCATATACAAATACAGTACACATAGTACTTATATACTGCAATCATATCCCCGCGGCTTGTCATTCTGTATCGTTCTCTATATCGTGCACCACGGTAAATGTCCAAAGGGTTAGGTTCCACAATTCCACCTCGGTAGTCAGTATATACGAAGTATACTCTGCCTATGACAAATTGACAACAGGACGACGGTGTAAAAGAATATGAAAAGTTTTTACAACAAAATAAACATAGATTTAAAGCGTAAGTATTTATTAGTAAAATACGTAAATAAGTAGAGTATAGCTATTAATGATTTTCGTAATTAATCTAAAATTTAATGCATTTTTATGTATGATGAGAATACTAATTTCAACAAATAAATATGTTATAAATACGCAAACTAATTAAACAAATAATTTTAATAATAAGGTAATTCTTTTTCATTTCAGTTATTTATATTATAATTAGTTATTTTAATCTTGAAGTAGCATTTTGTACTGATACAAATATGGAAAAGGAATCAATTCAATTTCAACAACTCTCAAATTCTTGTAGTCATTTTTCTTCAAATTTATTTCAGGTAAAACATTTTTTATTAAAATGTTATTGATTAAAAAAAAATAAGAAGAAACTTTATATATATTTATTTATAAATATATGTAAATATAAATTATATATATTTTTAGGCACTGACTTCAGAACAAATTCAAGAAAATATAGTTAGTTCATCGTTGAGTGCACATATTATTCTATCGTTACTTCTTCATGGAGCTGATGGAACAACAAGGGAGGAACTAAAATCTGGCTTACACTTAATAGATGCTGACCATATACAGGAAAACTTAAAAAATTTACTTACATCATTAAATGTAATCTTATTATCAATTGAATATTATTATGGTATGTAATATTTTTATATACAGTATATATTTTTTACAGAATGTTGAAAAAGCTGAATTAGAAATGGTTAATGCTATGTATATTGATAGTGATTTTACACTTTTACAAAAATTTATGAGTACAAGTAAAAATATTTTTAATACATTTATTGAAAAAATCAATTCTAAAAATAGTGATGAATCTGCAAACCAAATTAATTCATGGGTAAAGGAGAAAACCCGAGGAAAAATTTCTCATATTGTTAACTCTGGTATGATTGACTACGTTTCAATATACTTGAAAATAATCTTTCCATTAATTATAATTAATTTAATAAATTATTATCAATTTTAGGTGATATTGATGAGAATACAAAATTAATACTTGTCAATGCCTTGTACTTTAGAAGTGCTTGGTCTAATCCCTTTGAGCAAGTGCTTACAGAAAACAAAATATTTTATTCTATAAATAAAGTTGAAATGAATGTTCCAACGATGTATAAATCATTTCACTTACCCCATGGGCAGATTGAAAGTCTTAATGCAAATTTTGTTAAAATAAAATATTTGGTATACATAACTTTTCATTGATTTTTAAGTTTAATATTTTATTTCATTAATATCCTTTATATAAATAATTTTTTTATTTTATACAGACTGAAGACTTTGAAATGATTATTATACTTCCAAATGAGAGATATGGCTTGCACGATTTAGAAAAGAAATTTGATTGGAATTTAATTTCTAAAGCATCTTATACTACTAAGGAGATTGAACTTTCATTGCCGAAATTTAAAATTGAAACAACTATAGATTTAAAACCAACATTGGAAAAGGTAAATTTTAATTTTGCGAAAAGTTGCTGAGATATAATCAATCTATATCAATAATATCTTTAATTTTTCAGTTAGGAATAAATACCATTTTTCAAGAAAAAGCCAATTTCAGTCTTATGGCTGAAAAATCTTTATATGTAGATCAAGTATTACAAAAACTTTATATTAATGTTGATGAAAAGGGATCAGAAGCTGCAGTTGTAACAGGTAAGTTTTATAATTAATTTAAAACGAAATGATATCTTACAACTTGTATATGAAAAGTTACAAAATATTTAAACACTGTGATTTGAAACTGAATTAACTATTTTTGCAGTTGCTCAGATGCGATCTCGGCGGATGATTGTTGATACAGAAGATTTCATAGTCGATCATCCATTTATGTTTGTAATAAATCATAAACCCAGCAGTATTCCTTTGTTTATAGGTAGCATAAGGAAGTTAGAAGGAATATTAAGTAAAGATGAATTGTAAAATTTATACATTTTGTAAATAACATACTTAACTTATGTAACTTTTTTTATATCAAGAAATATTTATTTTTATGAAAAATATATTTTCAGTATCTTTAAGACGTTTTTATATCTTAAACTTCCAATTAAAATTAATTAAAAAACAACCATTTTTTTATTCATATACATATTATTCCATTTTAAATTAAATAATTATATAATAAAACACTGTATTTATAGAAAAGTAGATTTTTAGAAATATTTTAATAACAATTAACGATCGATAATTTTCAGTAAAAATTTTTAAAATTGATAATTTTTTTTCCAAGGAGAATACTATACATATCGTCGCGTAATATAAAGAAAAGCCAATTTAGAAGAGCCAGACAATTAAAAAAAGCCAGTTTTGCGCGAAAAAAGCCAAACATGTGCCTATATTTGTTTTTTTTTCGCGCGAAACTGGCTTTTCTACATCTGGCTCTTCAAAGTTGGCTTTTCTTCGTACCACGCAATGCTATCTAGAATACCGATTTTTACGAGTCTTTAGTATTGGCATTTTTTTTCGTTTTAGATTATATATTTTCTAATCTAGGTGCGAGGGATCCTAATAAGCAAAACTTTAAGGTAAAAGAATTCTTTAAGTAATCACGAATTTCTGCTCTTACAAACATTATTTTAAGTAGTCACCAATCCCAAGCATTCGGGAAGATCACTTTGCAAGAAATTATAGTAATCACAAAGTTAAAGTAATTTAGGTAAAGAATATTTTGTGAATACTTTGATAATACTAAGTATAGATGATGAGAAATTCGTAATCGGAATAAAATATCAGTAAGTACACTTTTTATGATGGTTTTGATGAAAAAGAGTTAATGTTTTAGTTTTTAGAACTATTGCAGCTATCATATAAATTTTCACTCATTGATTCGTTTTCAGCCGGTGAACGTTCTTAAGGTGCTCCGGTATACTTTGTAATACAGAGGCGTAATGGCACTCTGTGATTTGCGGCAGTAAATATAAAACACGACAGGTCATGTTAATAGTATAAAAGAAAAAAAAAAAAAAAAAAAACAACGAAAACTATCGTAACTCACACTACGCGTGACAGTGCTATATACATTCATCGTTTCAAGCAGAACGTGCTAGTCTTCGCCGAAATCAAGCGGATCGCGCTATAGGTAGTCTTCGATGCGAATCAATGAGGAACCTGAATCGTGCTCTAAGTTTTCATAAGGGGGGTCGATATGTACAATAAGAAATTTGGTTCGATTTTCAATATTCGCGATGTTTCTCTTTTAACAATAGTACCAACATATACATAATGATTGCGATAATCAAGGTAAGTTAAAAAATAAATACAGTATTCCCAAGTAAATAATTATGTTCTTTTTAAAATAATTATTCTGTATAAAATATGTGGGCGCAGCTACAAAAAATTAATCTAGTCTGTTACAACCTAACTATTAAATCATAAAATTTTTTCTAAACTGAGCTGGAATCATAGACACCGGCCTTTTTTCTTTTGGTTCTCATTGTTCTTTTGGTCTCAAAGTATAAGATAGAGTCGATAGAAGGTTTTAATTTAGGTACGAAGAAAAATAATTGTTGCAGTCAAAAATGACTAGTGTTCGATGCAAACTCGTGAATAATCCTATTATATACAGTTTGAGTCCAAACTTTGCGAAACGCACTATAGGTTTATCAGGTAATTGCTGGCGGTATTTTATCGAAGCATCGAATTGAAAATTTAATAAAGTATCATATTACATTTCGTGTAATTTTTAGCAATACAATCTGTACAAAATCAGGAAAACATTTCGTGAGATTATATACCTGAATTCTGTTTGGCAGGAGATCTCACATGCTACCTTATATCAAATGCCATATTCGTGATCTCTCGATCCATGACAGTGAGATTTCCTAATATTTATTATTCTTCTTAAAATTGAATATACAAATGAAGAAGTTGCCTTTCACAATAAGTCAATGAAAAAGTTAATTTTGAATAGTAATATAGATACAAAACTGTATGTTGATTATAATATTATACAGTCTTCTTATGTTTCTTTATTATTCTTATTATATCTATAATTAGTATTCGAGTTTTCGATGCTGAACAAACTTGACACATCTATTTAATAATTCAACAGCCAGTTCTGAGTCATACATATTTCCAACAAATCCCCCGCTACACACACCCGGCAAACTAAAAATTTCCAAAAAAAAGTGGGTCACATTTTAGCGTAGAACAATACCGTATATCAGGAGGTATCGCGCGTGCGTTCAGCCGTTTAGCATCGACAAAAAACATGGCCGTGTCCGCTTATATACACACAAGCAACAGCTTGCTGCTCTGTGATTCCTCGACTCTCATATAATACATTATACACGCGCGCGTGGGCGTCCTCCGCGTTATAGCCTTTCGCTTATTCCTTCAGTCTGCGAGCGCGACAACGGCGACGATACGACGACGTCGATGCGTCCTTTGCCGGCGCCGCTGTCGCGCTCGCGCGCCTGTGTAGTGCATAAATGGTACCGACGATTTTCTCATTCCGCACGCTCGTTATGGGCGGGGACTGTATATAGGTACATGAGTGCGAGCGCATAAGTCTTGTCGCGGCGAATTTTGCTTTCCTCGCTTCATTCGCCGGCGTTATATAGGTGCATCGAGCTGGATACATTGTGTTGTATATATGTATATATAGGTGTGCGGGATATATGGAATTGCGGTATATATAATTGACTGCATTATGTATTGTAAGTGGCTCTGATTTGTTCTCGAGGTGAAGTGCTTATGTGTATCTCGAGCTGGGTGCGCGCCGGCTGATTGATATGTCATATAGAGTTCGTTATGATGGAGGAGGTGCACTTGCTCAATGACAGAATATAATGTCGATTGTCTTTATCTTTTTACGATTGTATAGGCGAATATATATTTCATGAATATTTGTTTACTCTGAAGAGTTTGCATATCGTTATCATGGCACATACTTATCTGCTTTATCTATATACAAAAATTTGTAATAGTCGTCTAAATTAAAAAATATTTGCAAAATTACAAAATTTTTTTAATTTTGTTTCAAAAAATCTTTTATTTTTTTTTTTGCTTTAAAAGCACGTGAAATTCAATACTCAAAAATGCGAAAAGAATTCATAAAAAGCATTTCCTTATGTTTACAATTTCAAAGCACCAAAATTCATTTTAATTTACAATATGACTCAAAAGCTGCTATTTTGGCGCTATTACGTCTGAAGCTCAAAAGTATATACATTGTATCATCTCCAACATGTATATTTCTAAAATAAAAAAAAAAAAAACACAAAATATCTGCGATATTACACGCGCAGCTGTCCCCGCATGAAACACACACAGAGTGTCATCGACGGCGCGCATAAATCCAAAAGCGAGCTAACCGCTCACGCACCGCACACATCATATATATGTAACAAGCCTCTATCTTCCACTATATACTGCTGCTAGCTAGAAGGAGGAGCGATGATCTAACCTTCGGCGATGACGCGCTTTTCCACCTCCGGACCCTCGTGCCGTAGCCGCGCGCGGGGCAGTTCCGCCGACTCTCGTCGCCGCGCACTCATGTGTGTGCGTGTGTATTTCGTGTTTCTGCTCTCTGCCTCCCTTCGCGGCTACATAGGCGAGCGCACATACTAGCTTAGCGCGGCGAGAGGCAGTAAGTAGCGGCGCGCTTGGACATGAGTTGACGGTCGCCGGCGGCGTATGCTGCTGCTGCTGCATCAGAGCTACCTCTCTCGCGCGTCGTCGTAGCTCCGAGTCGCAAAACTCCCCCAAAAAAATAGACGAAAACAGTTTGTACGAAGATAATAATATATAAGTATATAGATAAAAAAAAGTGTATATATACATATAACGAATTAAAAATATAAAACAACCAAAAAAAAGAGAAAAACGAGAAAGAGAAAAAAAAGAGTTTGTGACGACAAAGTGTATAAACGACGACGACGACGATGGTGCAGAACGTTGGCAAGAGGAACTCGAAGGTGAGCCGGAGGACTCTGATATACACCTAGCGAGCGGATTTTACGGCGCAGTTTCGAGAAAATCGCAAGCACGCGCGTGTGTGGCTTGATGGACAGCTCGTCGTTCGCGCGTGTAGAAGCCCAGGGTTTCATTTTGGTCTGATGGAGATGGAGCGAAAGTGAATTTCTTGCGATTGCGAAGTATGTACGCGCCAGGCTTCGGTTTATTTAGACTGCCGTATAGTGTGGTACAGCTAGCTCAGAGAGCGCGCGCGTATAACTTACGTGACGCATAGCCGCTGCTCTCGGCAAGGTATTCGAGCCAAATGAGACGAACGTGGGTGGTGGGCGGCTTTGTAATTAATTGTTGCGGGAAGTGAGTGTTATACACACGTATACGCGTGGCTGCCGCGTGCTTGCGAGTTCACTGGCGCGAAGTTTGAACGTATGTTTTCGATCGGAATGTTCGATCGCGGTCGCCGGCTTCGCGATGTCTTGGGAAACAATGCATCGCTCTATATAGAGTGTTTATTTTTTAAGGCTGATGACTTTATTTAAACAAAAAAAAAATAATGTTTAAAAAATAGAAATTTTAATAATTGTTATAAAATTTTATTATACGTGTCTCATGCGTAATTTAACAAGGTGTCGGTCACTTGTCGTCGTTTCCTGAAAAATAAAAGACCGCGAGTCGACTTTATTACCGGTGTCTCATTAACGGCGCCATTAAAAATTACACTGCGCTCGGTACTAAAGACTAATTCAGTAACGCGTTGAATTCTTCTCGAATTCTGGGTCACTCGGGTGCTTTTATTAATAGCGTAATGCGCGCGCGCGTGCGGCAAAAGGAATTTCCACGGAAGTTGAAAGGGCAAATAAAATGAAAGCTCGTTACTGTTTCCCCGACGAACAAAGCCTGCTTCTGTACTATACACCGCAAAAACCATTAACATTTAATTTGCCCTGTGTGCAACGGATATAATACGTTTTACGATCCTCCACTCTTGTACACACCTAATCTCTTAGGTGTGCATCATACGCATAACATTCCCACATGCTAAAAGAGACATTCGCAAGTATATTAGCATAGTTGTTTTTTAATCGAATGCGTCTGGCATCACTTTTAACCATTACATCCACACACATATTCACGACTATTGCATCGAAGTATTAAATAAACTATTCGTCATCCTCATTCGCTGATCGCACATCACTCTCAATCCCATCGCAAGCTCGTCTCTTCTCTAGAGAACAAAAAGGAGCACGGCGAAAGCTCCGATCTCCTCGGAAGAGCCCCGTCCCTCCCCTCTCTTAGAAAACCGAGAAAGCACACGCGCGCGCGGAAGCTCACTCTTGCCGTGCGGCTTGAAGCCTGCCGGCGGATATTTCAGTCTGGCGATCGCGCGCTATAACGCACACGCACGCACGCTTGCCTGCTATTATTAGTCCCCAGTCATCGCGAAGCTAGCGCGCGTCGGTCTCTCTAGTGTGCCAGCCCCTCCGAATGTGAGACAGAGAGTGAGTGAGCTTTGCTGCTGCCTCTCGATCGCCGACGACGAGAGTGTAGTATAGTAGTAGGTAGCGTCGTTGCGCGGATTATCACGCTCTGCCATGAGAGACTCTGCGAGTAAGTACAACACGGCGTAGCGTATAGAGAGGAGGAAGAAGAAGAAGAAGTAGTAGAAGTGTGTGCAAAGAGAGAAAGTGAGCGACACTGTCCGATGCGTGAGGCAATGGGCAGTAGTAGTAGCAGCCGATCCGAGCGCGCCTCCTCGCTGCAGCAGAACACCCACACGCGCCGATAGAAGAGACGACACACGCGTGTGCGGATATAGTGGGAGGAAGAGACGAGGAGTGAGAGAGAGAGAGAAAGAGCGTGTGTATAGGTATAAGGCTTGCAGCAAGAGAGTAGTGCGTGCGCGGGCTGCGTGTGCACCGATCTATATAGTACTACGACTGCGAGGCATATCTGCGAGAGACGCCAAGCATGATTCTCACGAGGTTCTCACTGTAAGTCCACCACCCTTTCTCTCACTCACTACCTCTTCTGCTGCTGCTACTGCTGCTGTTCTTGCGCCCCGTACACTACTAAATATAGAGCGTGTGCTACGCTCTTTCTCTCTCTCTCTCCCTCCGACTCTATTACCGCCCCGCGTTCGTCGTCGTTTTTTCGCCGTGAGTGCTGCTGCTCCTCTCTCGCTCCTCTTTGTTCGTCCGTGTACGGCGATCATCGTCGTCGTAGCTTTCGCTTCGATGGATGAGTCTCCGTGATCTCTCTCACGTGAACGATCGTAATTTTTCTGAAAGTGCTGTCTTATCGCTGCTGCTTGCATGCCAGAGCTTTCGCGCCTAAAGTAAGCTGCCTGCCTGTGTGTGTGTGTATATATATATGATTGCACGTGTGCACGATGTGGATAAAGATGGAGTGTGGCCGGCGCCGATCGCTGCGGATAAGTTATAAATACGAAACGAGGAATCGATGAAGGAGTGAGAGAGAGAGAGAGGATGTGTACCTATAGTGTTTTGAGGATATTCGAATTTTATTTCGGGGGGAGTCGCGCCGCGCGTGCAGCGGACGTGTAGCAGCAGCGAGCCAGCGGCTGACATGTTTTGAAATTAAATCATTAACGTTCTTGGCAGCGTCGCTGCGCAATTAACTCGATCCTGGTGCCGGCGTGTGTGTGTGTGAGAGTGCCGTGGTTAGAAAAGTGTAAAAGCCTGTTACGCGGAGAGCTGTTATATTATTACGAGGCGGATCGGTCACACCCGATTTATCATCGTTAAACAAACTCTCTCGCACGCCCCGATCTGTGTGCGCCTCGAATATTTATAGTGCCGGAATATGTATTTCACGCGGAAGTGAATAACAGTGTCAGTATTTTTTTTTAAATCGTTGTTTTTTTTTAACACGAGTGGAGCATGTTGTTTCATATTTCGATGATCTTGAATTGTTAATTGAATGAGATGTTATTTCGTAGAATACGCTTTGTACGAGTCGTATATTATATGCTGGACGTATAGCATTACGTCTTAATGAAAAAATTAGCACGTTTGTGCTGCGCGCGTTTACACAATGATGATGTTCATGGCCACATTCCATTGGAAAGCCTGCCTGCTGCTGCGTTTTACGTATATACAAAGCGAAAGCTTTCGTTTAATTTTAACAATCTGAGCCGCTTTTGCTATAAATGCACGTATTTTGATCGGTTGCGAAATTCCCTTAATATGCTACACTTGAAACCATGCCAATGTCACGATCATATGCATGAATGCATGATTGTGTTAACTACGATGCCCTCATCTTCTACTTCTATATATCCAACTGGAAAAGTGAATTCTATACTTATCTTACGAAAAACAAAATAAAAAAATATCATTTATATTTCACTCGTCGATTCATTCGCCGTTTCACCAGAACTTTCGTCTTCGATTATAAGGTCCCGAAACGTTGCACGCACGTACGCGAGCAAGTTTATAAGGAAATCCGACGGGACAATTTTTTTTTCTTTCGGCTCTGTGCCGCCTTCATTCGCATTCCCGACGCGCTCGCGTGGCTCGCTTTATAGACGGACTAATAGGAAGTACGTACGTCTGTCTTACTCTTACTCACTGATGTGCTCTCTCTGCTAAATCCCGGTTAGCC
>JAPYZO010000001.1:0-83002 GCA_030522905.1 Torymus flavipes | reverse complement strand
AAAAGTTTTCCTTTCACTCCCTTCTTTTTTAATTTTTCCCATAGAATTTCTCTATTAATTGAATCGAATGCCGTCCTATAGTCTATAAAACCCACGTATTAGTTATCTAGTATATTTCGGTCTCATTCGCGCTGCCCGGACGGTCGCACTATTTATTTAGGTGTGAAGTACCTGGGTCCCCACCTTATGCTCGGAGCACCTACCCTTAGTTTTGAAGCCCAATATCGATCTCGCCGTAACGCATTATCAACACCCGTATTAGAGTTGATAGTGCGTTACCCCTTTGAGCTGTGCGCCGACTTTGGCATTGTCAAACCTCAATATTTATGGCTTTGTTTTTAAGTTTGGTGACTGCGACTCGTCACCAAGAAGGAATTTTATTTGTCCTATTTTAATTCTCTTCTTCTTAATAATTTGGAAAGGATTATTTAAGAGAGAAGGAAGAAAAAAATATGGTACGGGATCAGATCGTTACAGACGTCTACAGCAAGTTGTATGATTATGCACTCATCGTCAGACGACGAATTTTCCTGATTGACAACATTTGGTATATTTGTCGCTTCACTAATTTGTACACTCACACTTTGTGCACTTTCTCTTTGTGAACTATCACTATTGTTCTTCTCTTCCAGTAGATCGAGATAAAGCTCGTAAAATACATACAGTAAGTAAATAATTGGAGGCACCTTCAAGGCCCCCCCTCAAGGTATCCCCTCTTATCGTTATCAATTTGACAAGCCTCCGAAAAGATAGCTTGTTTTCTATTTGCAGAGGCCACAAACCCGATATAATGTATCTTGCCGATACTACTGAAGCTAGGAAGGGCTTAGCCCTCGACACTCTCTTCTTTAATAACTCCATGGCTATTTGCGCCCTCGTCTCCTCTAATCTTTATGTATTGAAGATCTTCGCTAATCCACCGAAAATCTCTGCCATAGATTTCGCTCCCCCGACTTCGTCTTCACTGGTGGTTAATTTCTGAATTTCACCATATGGCACTCCCGCCACGCATAGCTGTATTTAAAATTAGTAATTTTATTTTTGTTTGCTGCGAGTACTTTCTTTTCTTTTATAGATCAATTTTTGTATTTTTAATAAGTTTTAATAAATAAAAGCAACGATTTAAATAAAATCAAAGGTGTTCGCGCTTTATTTTTCTTTCCATTTCGTCGTGTCTGCAGAAATTGAGATCGGCCGAGTTCAACGAAAAAGTAAGTAATAATATTATCTATTTGTTGTAACACACTGTTTCTTCTTCTAATTTATTGGATATTAAATTCTTTAATCGATAAATACATTCTCTTAAAAAAAGATATTAATATCATATATAAAATATTTTACTTTACAAAATAACTTTTATTGGTTAAGAATAATATTTGCATTTTCTGCACCGCGCCCTTTATCATCCAATACTCTAGTGAGTGTATAGCTCTATGCTGAGCTAGTAGGCTTAAGTGTCTAGGCTTGAAAAAGAAAGTTAAGAAACTTAAGAAAATTTGTGATTTGTTAAAAATATGTGTACCGTATCTTACAAACGTTTCCACACACGCATCGCGACAAACATGAGTCTGGTCTTTCACGGCTCCACGAACTGTGTTTTCGTGAAAGATGAAACGAATACATTATGTTTCTTGATTTGGTTCCCTCTTTTATTGACACTTTCTACAACTAATTTTCTTTTGTCTAACGATATTTTTAGTTTTTCAAATGAATCTAAAATGTTTTTATTATTTTATGTATATTACATAAAATTGATTATTCATATATATATATTTCTTTGACAGAAATTAATACGATAAAAAGAAGAACTTTCCCTCTTTAGATAATCGTTTTGCCGATATGTTTTATATGAAATTATTCACATTTATCGAATATCACTCTAAGACTATATGTACACTGAACAGAATAATTTCAATATTGTATTCAGAAGCGCTACCTAGAGGATGATTTACAAACTAAATTTTAATTTACAGATAATAGAATCATCTGTTATGATAGAAAATAGAAATGTCTATTAATGAAATCTTGTTACAAATAATATTTTAGAGAGAGACAGAGAGAAATATATATTTATATTTGAGAGAAAGAGAGCGAGAGAGAGAGAGATATTTGAGAGAAAGAGAGCGAGAGAGAGATATTTGAGAGAGAGAGTGAGAGAGAGATATTCGAGAGAGAGAGAGAGGGAGAGAGAGGGGGTTTAACAACGAGCAAGCGAATCGAGCAAGCGCACAAGCAAATTAAACAAAACCATCGCGGAGGCGTCAGCGTATACGTATAGCTTTTCACTGTGCGCCGAAAAAATCAATTGACGATCGATAAGAGAGGCTTGAGCATCGGTTGCGAAAAGTCGGCAGTCACGCTCTAGCTCTTAAGCCGTGTGCGTCGGAGCCATTATATTGTAATTGAGGTGTTATTAAATAAATACATTTTAATAAAAAAGGGAGTTCGAGTTTTATTTTTCGATTCTGTGCCTATTTACCTCTTGTGAGAAGTAACAACCAATTTTAAGTACAAGATACCATAAGATCTATATCTAATACGTATATAATAGCAAGCCCAGGCGTAACGTGAAGACTGTGTGCGGCCTGGCGCCGTCACGTGGAACCGTCTTTTATATTTTATTACTTACGAACACTATTTACTTCTCCAACCTAAAATTTTAGGAAATGGATATGTATTTTAGGAGTTCTACTTTAAAATATTAAAAATTTATTAAAAAAATATACATTTTTTTTAGATAAATCATTTTAAAGTTTCGAGTCAAGTTTTTAACCCCAAACCAGTATGTTGGAGGAGAAATAACCACAACATCAAAAAGAGCAAGAAAAAGTTCTATAGATCTATTTGTTTGAAGGTTTTTGAGAGCATTAACGTTCGTTCATAAATTAGTTGAACGTGTACTATTTTACTAATTTTCATTCAAACCCAAAAAAAATCATTTTTTTTAATCTTGTTCGATTGCTAATTATGGTATTTGTAAACTCCTCTATTTTTTCTATAACTTATATTCAAATTTCTTCAAATATCTAAAAATTATTACTACATATGTAACCGAATGCCGAGCCGAACGCTATATAATTGATAAATTATCAATTTCAACTATTATACTAAATTTATAGATAATACCTTGACGACATCTACCTTCTCGAGAATTTTTAATAGTTTAGGCAGATATTCATTTTTATTTGACATAAATCAAATAAATTTAGTAATCAATCAAAAGTTTTTTATCGATAACTTATTAACTTTTGAATTTTTGAAACTCAAGTGATAAATTCTTAAAAAAGAATACAATATTGATAGTTAGATTGGTCGAGCATAACAAGGAAACTCAATAACGGTTGTTGTAAACAAATGTCATGCGAAACGTGCGTATAAGCTCTAAAATGTTAAACAGGAAACGGCACAGCTTCGCGAGCCACGCTACCATCCTTACAGAGCTGCAGATTGGGACATTGTCAACATTTTCCGCGAATGATTGTGTTATTTATAAGCTTTATCAACAAAGGAAGTCAAATTGATGAATATAAAAAGGTGGACCGACGAAGCACGAGCATCAGCAGCAAACATGGCTTTCACTGTACAATGGTTACTTTTCACGTTGGCATTGGCCTTCGTAGCTTTCAACAAGGAATGTTGCGCTTCTTACAACCTCCCTCCTCCGTGCACCGAGCCAAATAAACTTCCACTCCAAATTGAGGTATGTTTCATGTTCAGATTATTTCTTATTTTAATTTCATACCCACCAATTTATTCAAAATTTAAATGTTATCATATTTCTTTACATATGCAGATAAAGAAAATATACAACAAAAATGCTTTAGTCATCGTTTAAAAAAAATGATTCAGCTATATATTATAAATATTGTATAAATAATACATATTAATAATTATTAATGAGCAATGTAGGAGTCATATAGTATTGGGCTTAGATGGCTAGCAATTATATACATATATTACAAGACATATAAGTGAAGAATTGTAGATGATCCATAAAAAACCTTTTTTAATATATTTTATTTATTAAATCTTGATTAACTTTGAATTAAAAAAAATTTAACAATGTGTATTTTGATTTTTATTAAGTTATGAGAATACGAATTATATTTATATATTTCGAATTATATTATCATAATTAGAATTTTAATATTCAACGAACGATTTCAAATGTTTTTCTCACAGTTGTAATATATGTATTATGCAGTTTGGATTTATTCACATGTAATTAATATATTCTTGCTTCTCAATTGTCATGTACATTATACCATACCCATTTTTTATATTTTATTTTCCTTAAATTTGTTGTGAACAAATGATGTGTGGTAAAATGAAAAATTTTATCCAGCACTGTAAATACTATTTTTTAATTAAATTTATATTTGTTTATACAGATACCAGCTGAGGGGGCGTACATAAAGGTTCTGACTCCGAAGGCCGATGCCGCGGTCGCCCCATACCCACCACCATCAAAACCGTACGGTCCCGCTTACGGCCCAGCTCCCGCTGCTTACGGTCCGGCTCCTGCCGCTTACGGCCCAGCTGCCGCTGCTTACGGTCCGGCTCCTGCCGCTTATGGCCCAGCTGCCGCTGCTTACAGTCCGGCTCCTGCCGCTTACGGCCCAGCTCCCGCTGCTTACGGCCCGGCTCCTGCCGCTTACGGTCCAGCGCCCGCTGCTTACGACCCAACTTCCGCTGCATACGGTCCGGCTCCGGCCGCTTACGGCCCAGCTTCCGCTGCTTACGGTCCGGCTCCTGCCGCTTACGGCCCAGCTTCCGCTGCTTACGGCCCGGCTCCCGCTGCGTACGGCCCAGCTTCCGCTGCTTACGGTCCAGCTCCTGCCGCATACGGCACAGCTTCCGCTGCTTACGGTCCGGCTCCTGCCGCATACGGCACAGCTTCCGCTGCTTACGGTCCGGCTCCTGTCACTTACGGCCCAGCTGCCGCTGCTTACGGTCCGGCTTCTGCCGCTTACGGCGCAGCTTCTGCTGCTTATGGTCCGGCTCCAGCCGCTTACGGCCCAGCTTCCGCTGCTTACGGTCCGGCTCCTGCCGCATACGGCCCAGCTTCCGCTGCTTACGGTCCGGCTCCTGCCGCATACGGCGCAGCTTCTGCTGCTTATGGTCCGACTTCAGCCGCTTACGGTCCGGCTGCTGCCGCTTACGGCGCAGCTTCTGCTGCTTATGGTCCGGCTCCAGCCGCTTACGGTCCGGCTGCTGCCGCTTACGGCCCAGCTGCCGCTGCTTACGGCCCCAAATCTTATGGTTACCTCGCTAGACCCGTTCCTTACGGCCCCAAACCTTATGGTTATGTCGCTGGACACCTCTATTACGGTCCGAAACCATACGGTTACGGCGCTGGATCCGCTCCTTACGTCCCCAGACTCTTTCCTTACGGCCCGAAACCTTACGGTCCCGGACCTGCTTACGGCTATGGTCCTAGCATTTATGGCTACGGTCCCCGTACTTACGGTCTCCCCCGTTATGGCTCTGGCCGCTACGGCCCAGCCAAGTACAGCCTTCCTGCATCGTACGACAGCAGCGAGGAATACTCCGACTACCCCTGCTATTAAAGGATAGCCTCATCAGTGACGACGAATTTTCCTGATTGACAACACTAGGTATATTTGTCGCTTCACTAATTTGCACACTCAAACTTTGTGCACTTTCACTTTGTGCACTATCACTATTGTCTTCCAGTAGATCGAGATAAAACTCGTAAAATACCTACAGTAAGTAAATAATTGGAGGCACCTTCAAGGCTTTGTCCCCTCTTATCGTCATCAATTTGACAAGCCTCCGAAAAGATAGCTTGTTTTCTATTTGCAGAGGCCACAAACCCGATATATAATGCTGCACTTACGGTCTCCCTCGTTATGGCTCTGGCCGCTACGGCCCAGCCAAGTGCAGCCTTCCTGCATCGTACGACAGCAGCGAGGAATACTCCGACAACCCCTGCTATTAAAGGATAATCTCATCAGTGGCGCAATGACGTCAAAGACGTCTGAGAATTTCAATATTTATGAGATGATACTAAAGCAATAGATAATATTTATTTTTCTCCACACGGCGCGTAAAGTGCGCACTGTACGCCCTGCGGGCGACAGACAGCCTACGCATTTTACGCTCCTCTTGGAGAAAAGTAGTATTATATGTATGCACCACGGGAGTAAGTAAAGAATCCCTCAGATCGCATATTTGTCATCAATTATATGCCATTTAGGACATTTTTTACTTTTACTCCCTAGGTGCATAATGCACTATTATAGATATCTATAAGGTTGTTTTTTACAAACTAAGAATTTATAAATAAAAATTTATTTATTCAACTTTTAGACTAATACTTTTTCCCGTTATTCCTCATTATTCCCATTAAATTAACTTTTTTTTTTAGCTAACATGTTAATTAATTACTCGAGTAATTATTTTTAGTCTTCAATCTATTTAGTTTTTTTCCTCAACTAAAATAATAAATAATAATTCATAGTTAATTTATTATCTCTAGTCTTATAAATATAAAACTATAGGTATAAACCATAACATTTGTAAATTTATGAACAAAAGAAATGTATTAATAATTTAAAAGTCTTTTATTCTCATATTACTCTAAACAGATATGTATGCTTTTTAGTATGAGTAATGGGCGTGAAGAAAGCATAGGGTTTGACAGCAGCTCATTTTTCTGTTGAGTAAATAAAAGTATTTGTTGAAATACGTCATAAATATTTTGTGCACACGAAATTTTTGATCCTACAGTTGTTTTTCATCTCTTAACTTAATTATTTGATTAACGTAACTAATTGGCTGTTTTAAAACTGCAGAATTCTTCAGTACTTCGTTTCGCCTGCAGGTAAATAATTTCTGAGTGGATATAGGCATGCCTTAAAAAATTACGGTGAGCATAACATATAGTAACTTCAAAACTAATCAGGCTAATACAATCGTAAATATATTTTTTAGAGTTTAAGCTATACAAAATATAGGATAAAAATATTTTCAATGCTCAGTGGGAGTGCAAACTTGCAGAAAGGTGGAACTGTCCATCGCGTGATTCGTGTCGTGCGCATTGGCCGTTGTCAAGATAATAGCGATGACTATGATATATGCGCCGTAAGAGTGAGTTCACCTTTTGAATATACAAACTCTATGAGATCAGTAAAGCTTCCTGCAGATCCAAAAATTGCTCATGATACGAATTTAATTGAGGGTGAGTTGGGGTTTGGTCAATATAAGATGGGGATATTTACAGGTAAAACTTGTTTGCTATTACTTACGTCAATATCTAGTGCTATAGATGTTTTATATAATAAATAGGAAATCAGAATTTCAGCTAGACGAAGAAAAACTGCCACCCATCTTGCAATCTGCAAACGTTTTAAGAGTTGATCTAGAACAATGTCAATACTTGTACATAAGTAAGTACACGATCTACGATCGCGATGTATCTTATTAGTCTGGAGATAATTAAAAAAATGCATGTCAGGTAAGACGAATAATCGATTAAATTAGCAATTTATAGTGCTAAAAAATTGCTAAAAAACAATGGGGTGATTCAGGAGGACCATAAAAGAGCAAAAGTTTTACTCTAATTAGTATTGTTTCATTTGGAGATGAAATATAGTGCAACTATAGTGCGTTACGTAGTTTTTACACTTAACATAGTGAAATTTCGTAATTGGATAAAAGTGACGACTAAAATATGAACGTAGCTCATTACTTTAATTTCTATATTTAGATCACTTTGAGACTTCTAGGATTGTTTTTTAAAATATGAAAATCGATGAAAAAAATAAATAGATTTTTGCAACCGTATTCTGTGAAATATTTCTCATTTTAAATTATCTCTACTTGACTCGGTACAAAGATACAATAGAATTAAAATAACGCATGAGTAAACCATGTTTCCATTAACTAAGTGTAGAATCATTCTTATATTAACTGGCTTATTTATACGCCATTGTACTTTTGCAAACGAGAATCAGTGGATAATTCCACTTAAAGATCAAATTCAAAACTTTGTACATCCATATCTTCTAATTATTCTATTAAATGTTAGCTCTATAGATATTAACTTAAAACATTGTTTTCACGAAATTTTAATGAATGAATTCCCAAGCTATTTGATTGACGTCTCTTCGAAAGATCATATTTTAACCAATTTTTCATCCTTAGCATTGTTCAAAAATCCGAGAAATACTATTTTGTACTTGATTATTTCCATTGAAACTAAATCAAATAGCTTAAAATATCAGATCAAAAATACAATCGATATACTTCCTTTGTTATCACCGTATAATCAACGTCCAAAATGTTTAGTAATTACTTTTGCAGAAAATACTGCACTTTGCGATACATCAAGTGACATTCTGAATTACGCTTGGCAAAAAAATTTTTTAGACGTTACGATTTTACAAATAATACATGAAGAGCTTTTAGATACGCCAAAACTTTACGTTTATAATTATAATCCATTTAATAACAGTCTAAATAAACAAACGTGGCATAAAGCAATAGACATTTTTCCTGATAAAATATCCAATATGCATAAACATGATATAAAGGTGGCTTCTTATAATTTTCCACCGTATCAAAATATAATCAGCAATCCTAATGGCTCGATAAAAAACATAGATGGATTTGACTTTGCACTTTTAAGAAGCACATCTGAAAAATTAAATTTTATTATAAATCCTGTGCTTGTAATTAAATTCGAAAGTATGAAAAATTTAGTTAAAATCAGTTATGAGGCTCTAGAAAGTGGAACTGTTGATATGTTGTGTAACCCACTAACGCATAGCATGTTTAACTATAAAAGGAATATAAACAATGGCATATTTCTACGACCTTTTGATTATATTGCTGTAGTACCAATTTTTATGTATCATCAATCGTCTTTATTATCCACTTGTGAGCTATATACCGCGTACCTTATATCTGCATGGCTTTTTATTAACATGATAATTATGTTGTTCAAATTTAACAGATATTATTGGAAAGCGGATTATATCCTACGTATATTATTTAATTATGCTCTACCAAAAAGCCCAAAAAGATCATCTGAAAGAGTATTTTTTGTATTTTTGATTTGGCTGTCATTCACACAAGTCAATATGTGGTACAATACGTTACTGGATGAGTCAATAATAATTGAAAAAAGCAGGTTCAATACGTTGGAAGACATTGAAAACTCAAAGTTACCTATTTACGTCGACAGTATTAATATCCAACGCTTTTTCCAAGACAACACTACAATTTCAAACAGTCTTCGATCAAAAAGTATTATTGTTCATAAAATGGATGAGTGCTACGATATATTGCAGAAAAATCATAATGTAATATGCACCGATACTAGAGCGCTTGCTAACATAGCCATTAACAAATACAAAAATATTGATGGTAGTTTTACATTAAAAATAGCTGAGCCAATATTTCTATTGAATTCTCTAACTCACTTTTATGAAAGTACATCTCCTTACGTTGAAAATTTTGATAAGATTTTTCAACGTCTAATTGAGTCTGGTATATATTTTAAACAAGTTGGACCGTTTGAAAAAGTTTGGGAAGGACAAAATGAAAAAGATGTAAAACATGAGAAGCCACTGCTAGTTTTATTGCTATTGATTGTATTAACTCAAGGAAGTATAATTGCACTCGTATGTTTTATAGGCGAGTGGTTAATAAAATCATTGACACACTTACATTTACGTTTGCCTTGATTATTACTTCAGAATGGGTTTTTATACAAAATTTAATATTTTCCTTTAAATATTAATTATTACTTAAAGAAACTCACTTGGTATGCTGCATGAAGTGTTAAAAGTAATTTTTTAATAAATTATTCACTAAAAAAATTATGAAAATTCAATACTACAATTATCTTTTTCTTTAGACTAAGACTCAAGTTTGGAAATTTGAATAAACTTATAATACGTATGTAGTAGTTTGTCAAGCATATGTAACTATTATAATACACGTCAGTTTGGAATAAAAAACTTCACTGATATTTTCGTTAAATGATTATTATTAATCCCCAGTCTATTTTGAAACTATTAAGTTTGTAACATTATAACTGCCATTATTATTGGTATTTATTTTTAAAATGAGGTTTTTTGACCTATCCAAAGATCCAAAGATTTTCGGTATTCCGATCCATCAGTATTTTAGTTTTCTGAACTTTTATCTATATCGGATAAATGGTATTCCGAATTTCGACCTTTCAGTATACTTGACCTTCAGAATATCGATTTTTCGGAATTATGGATCATCAGAAATATGCCTTTCCGAATTATGGACCATCCGAATAAACAAACGACCCTCATATTTATATCGATAGCTAAGTATGCCGAAAAGTTACAATTGCAGAATGTTTTTTTTGCAGAAACACTAAAAAACCAAAATGCAAGATAACCAAAAAACAGTTTTACAGAACGAGTGAAAAACCGAAGGCTAAAATTGCCGAAAATTATGATGTATCAATATTTTGATTATTTGATGTATTTTTCGATTAATAACAGTGCCGTCGGCATTCTTAAATTCGGCTTTTTTGATCATTTTCGACAAAATTATCTTCGGTAATTTAAAGTTCACTATTTTGCCTTTTCGGATATTTAACTGTCGGCATTTGTTTATTTCGGCATTCGACATTTCTTTGTTTATAACCTTTCGGCATTTTTAGCTTTCGGCAAAAATATTGTAGAACAATCCCCACCCATAATTTTTATTTGAAATTTTGCAAAAAATACTTTGAACATGGCTATATAACTAAATAATATTTGAAACTTTTACGCAAATAAACATTAAATCAATAAAAAATCTATAATGATCAACCCTAAAATTCGCACAGACTAACCGATCATTTTCTTTTCTCCGTCATTATCTTTATTCACTTTAATCACGAGCCTCGAGGATAACGCTCGACTTGCGCGCAGTCGGGCGCCGTAAGCCGTCTGCGACCGTCAGCTGACGGAGCAGTCGCTCGCTCTCTCTTGCTCTCGCGCGCGCGTCGGCTGCTGGCGCCGACCAATCGCTCGGCGCGACGCGGCTCTCGCGGCCAACTTCGCGATCGCGAACGCCACACGCACGTACACGCGAGCGCCTATACTTATATATATTTGTATATATATATATATATACACACAGTGGAGAGCCGCGCGCTGAGAGAGATAAATGGAGTGCGCCGCCGGAGCGTAGCCGTCGTCGGTCGTCGGGCGAGTGAACGAGAGAGTTTTGTTTATACGCGCGAGACAGAGAAGAGAGAGAAAGAAAGAGAGGGAGAAAGACAGAGAGTGAGCGAGAGAGAGAGAGAAGAAACGAGAGTGCGCGCAAAGAGAGGATAATCGTACAGTGCGGGCCGTGTGTCGTGTGTATAATTTGTGCGTGTATCAAGTCGCCCGGGTGCGAGGATATACACAAATCGTTTGGAGCGCGCGCGCGCGTGTGTGTGTGTGGGGCCCATCGTCGTCGTCGAGAGGTGAAAGAAGGAGAAAAAGAAGAGAGTGCGAGAAAGAGAGAAATAAAGTGTGAGTCTCGCAGGATCGCCCTCGACCCCGTCGTCGTGGTGCCCCTTTCGGAGTTCGTACTGCGGGTAGTAGTCGTGGTGGTTACCTTCGCGCCGGACCAAGAGAGAGAGAAGACAGCTTCCACGACCGAGAGGTAGATGAAGGTGCGTATGTGCGCGAGCGAGGGATGATGATGCCGGCGTCCCACAGGATGCTATCCAGTCACAGCCAGCGAAGCTCTTTTGCCCTGGATGCCGGAGCAAGTTCAACCTGAGCACTGTTTGCCTGCGAGTGACCTGCTGATACACTTTTCAAATCACCAGCAGCAGGCTTTTTCAGACTTTGTTTTGATGCATTCACACTGGGGTTCGAACAAGGTCATCCATGGCAAAAGAGGTTCACTGACCTATAAATTGTTATTGTTTACCCTCATGAGCCAGAGCAAACCTTAATTCTGGAGTATTCTTCCTCTTCCCAGTTATGAATTGAGCGTACTCTCCAATACGCTGTGATCAAAGGCGAGCGCTTGCGAATGATATGCGGATTTGCTCCTGCCACCCAATCCTAACATGGCTCCTTGCGCAATGCTCCTGTGTGCAGAATGCCTTGTGCAGAGAGAAATCTCACACCTGAAACCAATCCTTGACTCCGCTGCTGAATTCCTCTGTGCTACCTGTCCTAAACACTCTGTTGTTGTTCACATAGGTTAGTTTTTGATCAAACTGATAAAGCACAATAGAATGTGTATTACAGTAAAAATGCATTTATAAAGAGAAATCATGTTTGTAATTACTTTGCTTTAATAACTTATCACTCATTTAATCACTTAATGCACTGTAAACAAAGTTGTGTTTTAATTGGTAAGTTAAGATTCCTGTCTCTGTACATTTATTTACTTCGGTGTTTTTTTTGAATATTACAAAATTTTATTGAAAATGAATTCTTCTGATCATGTTATTTGATATTTTAGGATTTAGGATGTCCCGAAATCACAAGGACAAATATGAAAGCATCAACCCGCGCCGTGCACATACTATCATGTCAACGGAAGACGCGAACTCTGGCAAGAAATCTTATTGGCCGGAGTTGGAGATAACAGGCAGCATAAGAAACTTAAGCCCAAACCTATGGCAGTTGACCCATCTGACTGCATTGTATCTCAATGATAATAGCTTGCAAAGGATACCAGGCGAAATTGGTCGTTTGGCAAATTTGAGAGCACTTGACCTCAGTAGCAACAAGCTTCGCAGTTTACCTGCTGAACTAGGAGACCTCATCTACCTTAGGTGATTATCATGTGTCCTTACTTTCTCAGTGTCAGCTAATTAGTGTATAATTATGAAAATTGATGTATAACATGAAAAATTGTAAACTGTAGGTTATCTTTGGTACTTACCAAAATCTTAAATTTGTTATTTATGCATAAATTGCTGAGAATTTCACAATGAAAATTATTAACATGAAATTAAAATTTGTTACTGTACCAAAAACAAAATAGATTTTTATAAAAGAGTTAGCTTATCTAAAGTATTTTACTCATTTGTATAAAAAAAAAAAAAAGTAAAATGTTCTAGAAAGAATATCTATTTATAACATTGTTATATGTTTTCATTAAAAAAAATGTATTATAATTTTGTGTGAAGTATCCTTTGTAAAAAAAATTATGTTTAAGGTCTTAGATTCTTAGTAATTTCAAAAAGTTTAATAATTTCTAATTAATATGTTGATTGATTTCTATTGTCATATCTTAAAATATTTGATTATTAAACTTTGACTAGTCTTATACTATGATTTAGACAACATATTTTTGTTCTCAGAGTGTCTGTTAAAAACTAAAATTCTTGAGCCATACCTACATAGCTTATATCTCAGTTAACTTGTTAAATTTCTTATCAAATTAATTTAATTTTATATTGTGATAACCTATAAATCTAAACAATCAATAAAAATAAATTTCATGTATATAACATATTAATTATCAAAAGCATTCATAAAGTGATAGTAATATAAAAATGTTGTTACTAAATTAAAATGCAAAACTATTGTTGGTAAACAGTAGATATTAATAGGCTTAATAAAAGTTGTTTAAATTGAAAGTATTAGTCTGAACACATCTTATACTTATAAAAGATTTAAATTATAAGAATAAGAAAATAATTTATTTTAAAATTGATTATGTTGTACATTAATATTTCATAATCTATATATAGTCTGATATTTATGATAATTCATTGGAAGCAGTTACATTTTTTTCTTTTTATTCTAGGGAGTTACTGTTGAACCAAAATTTCCTTCGTGTTTTACCATATGAATTAGGAAAGTTATTCCAGTTACAAGTGCTAGGACTTCATGGCAACCCACTCAGCAAGGAGGTTATGGCGTTGTACGGAGAACCATCAGGGACCCACAAGCTGCTGTCGTATATGCTGGACAACTTACAAGGTAAATTGTGTAAAAATATTTTTGTAGATTTGCACCCTATCATACTTGACTTAATATGGAGAAAGTTTCTTTTGTTTTTTTGTTTCTTTACTATTTATGATGCTTCTATTTTTAGTGTATTTTTATTAGATTCATGAATTAATGTTATTTTCATGGGCAAAGTTTAGAGGATTAGAATGTAATGAAATTTAAAAAAATAATGATTTTATCTAAAGCTTATATTGATATTTATTATGTTTATTATTGATATTTATTAGGGCTTTAAAGTATGAAATACCATCAAAATGGAAGCTTAGATATAATAGGTATTAATAGATAATAAATGTTGACAAAGAATTATTTTTTTGTATATAACCATGCAAACTTGTGATTTACCTAATTTTGAAAGTTCTTTAAATATATAATGTATATGTTTAAATTCATACAATTTTTAAAAACATACTACAATTTTTAATAAGGATTTATTCCTCTAAAGTAAAAAAATCCTCTATTACAATTGTAAATGTAATTTATAATTGTATTAGAGATTGAACTTATGGTTAGAAGGCTAAATGTTTGTAAACAACTTTATCATTGACATTATCAATATAAGAACCACTTAATATTTAATGAATTTGAATAGATTTGACAAATAGAGATTAGTGAACTCATATTAATTTATACTATTATGGGAAATTTTTATATAATTCTATTACTTTAAAAATCAAAGTATTTTTTTTTCTTCTTATTTGTCTAAAGCTGTATTTTTTTCCTCTTATTTGTTTAAAACATTTTTTTGATCTTCATTCCATGAAAAATAATATCTTTTTTGTTATTGATTTTTTTAATATGAGAAGGTAAAGGTATTATCTACTGTATCGACGTGATTTCTGTGTTCTGTTCACACTTCCCTACAAGAGGTCGCCTCTTGTTCTGTTTTAGCATATTATATTTTAATTGAACCATGGCTGTATAACACAAGTTGATTGCCAATAAAAAACTACTATACTACTAAATATTATATTTTAGCATATTAATTTTAGCATATTATATTTAGGAATTTAACATATTTAATCTGTATTATAAATTGAATTGAAATTTATTGTAAATATATTAGTTAGATATATACTATTCATGTCTACTGCTATAAATATTAATTTATTTTAAGGTGTTAATGTTAAAAATCGAATCAATCCATTATTTCCTTAATCTATAACTTTTAATCAATATAATTATATAATATCAATAGAATTATACTAATAAATGGGAAAAAAAGTTGTAAATATGTTCGACATAACTCCATCTATTATTCATAAATATTTATTCATTCACAGACAATGTAAAAAATATAAAATTACTTAAAGGAAAATTTATCATGTATAAATATTTAAAAAAGTAAAAAAAAAATCAATTTATACTCCATCAATGAAAACAAAGATCCAAGATGAAAACAAATAAAGAGCTGCTGAAAAGTTAATAATATTAGTTATTGTATTATTTTCTTTATTTAAATTATTTATTATTTCTGTAAACAGAATTAGTATATTCTATTATATTCTACTCTATTCTACTCTATTAAATTGAGATCGATAAGAAATTATCAAAATATTTTTAATTATGAAATAATAAATACTTAAACATTGCCTTCGTCTATACTGTTATTCTTAAACGAATTACTGCTGTGCAGCCGGTGCGGGAAATCGCATTATGTTGCTAAAATATAAATTGTATCCTTAGAAACCGTGAAGTGTTATAGAAAATTTCAACTAAAGTCTTTATACAGAGTTTCACCCATAGAAAATAAATACCTACAACTGTCAAGACAACGCGCTAATTAAATATCTAGATTTTATGTTTCTCTTGGCATCATACATTAACATAGACATAGACATTTTGTTTAAAACCAAACGATAATCCTTTCAAAACCTCGCTGCTCTTTACAATCCACGAAATTCGAATTCGCGGCCAATCGCAATCTCCCGCGGGAGTATAGCCCCACTCTACCCCCGAGGGAATATCTATACCAGAATTCGTATTGGCGCGTGATACAGGCAAGCATTGTCGATCACAGAAACGAATTGTCGCGCAAATCTGGAGGCGCGAGATAAGAGACGCCGCGGCAGATTTTTCAATTTCGTCTGGCCGCCAAGGGAATGGAATTCCCCGGCCCTTTTTCTCCTTCTCCTTTTGGCTTTGACTTGTCACGGCGTGGCTTTGTGTGTACCTCTGACTATAGTTTCGGAATATGTTGTTGGTAAGGATTGGGTAATAATAGTAAAGAATGGAATATGTAGTTATTAGAACATTCATGATAAGTATATGAGATTAATATGCTCAGGTAGTTTTTTAAATATCGATAACAGGATAATATTCATAAATATTATGGAACTACCAATTAGAAGACTTTTAAGTATAAATTATTTAAAAAATAGCATTTTCCTGAAAATTTAAATTTACTTTAATTTCAAAACAGAGGTTTATTATGTATTATCAGAATTCATAAATATATACAAAATATTGAAAATGGAAAGATATGTAAAATATTTAATAATTATGAATTTTTAAAATAAGTCATTAAAATAATTCCCACCAAATGTATCCTCCAGTGTCTATTATTAAAATTTTGTCAAACTTTTTCATTATGTTAATATATCGGTTATTTAATTTTCACTAAATTTCAACTCCTTTGGTATTGCTCTTAATGTTGGCAAAAACATAATGTACTCTTCATCTGTATTCTCTTCATGTAATGGTATCGTTAAATAGCTCTCTTAAACCTTCATCAATCTCCACTTTTGAGTATTAGATTCTTCTTTTTATAATCTTGATACATATAGTGGTATGTACATTCAATTTGTTTTCACTAAATTCTCTAGGGTAAGAATAGGTTACACACTCGCTTTACCCAGCAACTATAGACTCAAACATTTCCACTGCATCAAAAATGATCTCCAGAACGAACCTCGCGCTTATACTTACTCCTGCATCCCTCGAAACTCACACGACGTCGGTTATCTTTCGCTTTCGCTGATGTCACCCATTTTTCCACACGCGAAACTCGCGGACGTGGGAAAGCGCCAGCTGTCGCGCTGCCGCTTCCGCGAGCAAATTAAGCACGACCGTGTCGCGATTCGACACGCCGTAGACGATCAGACGAGTGGCTTGGAAGTGGGGATTTATTAAAGTTTTACGTGTAAATTTAGTGATGGAGAAAGCACCTCGAGTTTTGTGTAAACTTTACTTTTTTATAAAAAATGTTATTATTTCCACAGTAGCGCTAAGAAACTCATTTTTTATTTTGCCTTTTTCAATAATAATTCTTATGATTTTTGTAGCAAATTTTACTGCTCGACCTAGTAATTTTAGTAATTGTAAAAACAAAATAGGTATTACAACGGCTATAAATAATATGAAAATTACTATTTAAAAAGTGTAAAAATCACCAATGACGTGGGTATGTCCCATCGCTACTATGGAAAATAGTAAATTTTCTTATATAAAAAAAAAGTAAAATTTACAGTAATTTTACTTTTCCTGTAATATACTTCGTACACTTTCTTCAGCTACATAAAAACATTCAAGTTTTCTACAACGACAATTTCGTCGTTCTTTCACGAACCCCAAATATCTTCCCACCATCGTCGTGGCAAAATCCAAAACGCACACCACCGCCGTGTCTATAATACACGTTGCGCAACGCGCGTTGTTCTTATCCCTCGCGAGCGATCGCGGATTTGAAATTCGAAATTGGCCGCGACGGCGTCGGTGGAGGCACGAAAAAGTCCGCTGGTAAAAGGTTAAGCGGGGGGCGCGCGAGCATGCCGCAAAACCTCGAACTTTCTCTCGCGCGCGCGGCGCCTGCGCGAAGACTTATGGGTCAGGTTAGAAAAGGCGCGCGTTTATTACACGCCGAGCGTGACGCGGGCTGTCTAATTTGAATCGGATTTTTTCAGATTCGAGCGCAGGCTTTTTGCGTTTTCCCTCTTTGAATTAAACGAGCGTCGCAGTGATAATTTGACGGTTGTGCGGCCTGTCTAGCGGCAAATTTGATGTACGAGATGTCGACTTCATTCGTATATTTGTACCATGTATATTTTTTGTTTATTAGTGTTTACTTTTTTTTTAGTCTGGAAGGTTCTGTTTAGGGAAGCCTTTTTTCAAATATTATTTATACCGCTCTAACCTCAGTTTCATAACTTTTATATGATTTTGTCGGCGCTCATGGTACGAAATACGGTTTGAGAACGTAAGTAGATTATGTACGATTTTTCGCAAAACAAAAAACGTCACATGATGAGGTAAATAATCTACTTCCGTAGCCATGTCAAAAAGTTTATTACAAGTTTTCCTTAAATATTAAAATATTAATAGTATTACGAATAGTCGTAATCTCGCTAATAAACTAAGTTTTTAATATAACTTTTAAACTATAATAAAGTATATTTTAACATGATTAAAAAATATTCTTTTCATTTTATGTTTGACATTGTAGCACCAGTCTTAATAATGTTTCTGAAATATTATTTTAACGTTGCTACTTTATTTTGATATCAAAAATATTACAAAAAGTTATGTGTTTGAAAGTTTTCTTCAAAATCAAAATCATCTATCACTTTTAATATTAAAAAAATAATCCTTTATAAATGAAAGTATAGCAACAATGTATATTTTAATTAAAATTCAAAGCCTGCATTACTTTGTCACGGCCTTCTTACGGAGAAAGTGATTCATGTCCCATACTTGCGATGAAAATCGATTCCGTGATTTATTCTGAATCACCGGTGGTAGCCGAATAAAAATTATTCTCTGCAACTTTCGTGATGTCAATCGAACACGTTCTGAATTACACATTAGGCTCTTCAGACGTACTTTCGCAAAACTGTCTAACAAATATATTTATTCTATTAACATTTATTGAAGGAAATAAATAAAACAATTCATATAACTCCTTTCGATCCAAGCGAATTCCACTTGCTGCGGCCATGCTTCACTCGTGCAGCGGCCATTCGGAGCAGATGTCGTCTCCAACGTTTTTATTTTTTTTATGTATAACGTTCCTCCCGGTTCTCGTGCGCAATAACACCGCTAAAAAGAGAACCGTTCCGGGTGCGAGGCAACAAAAAAGGCAAAAGGGAGACGCGAGGGAAGGGTCAATAAACTAGAGGGAGAAAGAGGTGGAACAGATGCAGACACAACACAAGCGGTTCTCGCTTTTCATCGAATGAGCACCATATATATATACATGTTTTGACGACTAGTTTGCCTCTCCGTTGTTACCGAAATGCCCGATCGTACACGTGCATCACATATTTCCAAGCACACCCAAGTCCCAGAAAACCCTATCACACAAGGACAAAAAGCTTGGAATCTGTCACGTGCCCGCTGGCAATCTCAATCCTTTCTTCCACGACGGCCGTCACCATCATCTCGACTCTCAACGAGTTCCTCGAGACCACCGCAGCCATTGTAGATCGTCTCAACTTTCCTCTCTCTCGCATTATTACCCACACGCGTGCGTGCGACGTGTTTACAACCGGCCGACGGCTGAATGCAAATTGGCCCGAGTGAGCATCTTGAAGTACAACGTGCATCAGGGCTCGCGATGAATGAACGAGTACCGGGAACAGACGGTCGTTAGGGCTTCTGGAAGGGACTGTACCGAGGACGCGACGCTTGCTTCTATATGGTTTCGATGCTTCGGAATGATTGTATTTGCCGTTACACCGGTTGTAAATATTATGTGTTTCGAAGGAGCGTCGTGAAATGAATGTATAAATAGGGCGTTGATTAGTATTCGAGTGCGTATTATTATCGACTGCTTGGGTATATTCACAAGAATACTGTCAGTGAATGTATATGAGTGCTTTCCCCATCTGCTTTTTTATTATGCACCTGGGAGTTATATTTTTTATATCGTGTATAAGGGCGGCTATACGTATGTGTAATTAATTGCATATATTATCTTAAAGTTGCATTGTTATAATGATCGACTATATTATATACATAACCGTTTGATTGTATCGTATATAATTTTATGTTTTTCTTCGGTCGATAATATAAGAGATTATTAAAATTGAATATTTCTTAGCATTTTAATGTCATTAAGACTCTCATCCTCGCATACCAACTATGAAGATACAAAAATATAAGATATATATTAAAATTTTATCCAGGCCAAAAACAATTCATATTTTCATCATATCCTAAAGCTATTTAGCCACGCTAAACTACATTATACTTTCCATCTATAATTCAACTTCTTTTTAATCGTCCCGTGCTTCTAATCCAAATTCCAAAACCCGATTCTCGGTTAAAAACGTACCCGCGCGTCCAATTAAAAAAAAAATTCGGTCACGGACACCGTAAATATCAAACGCCGCTTACGAACTGCACCGCGCATCCTTCGGGCAACCGGAAACCAGCCGCCGACTGCGTGTCCAACGTCACGTCGTCCACCCCGACGACGACGGCTTCATTCCCACAGAGACGCTAATCGCGCGTTAACACGCGACTTATGAATTCCCGTATACGCACTTTCGTCGGAAGGACTCGGAACGGGACTCACCTCCGGATGCGGGAGACGGAGGAACACGCGGAATAACAAATCGTCCCAACGACGACCAAGTCTTTTTCGGTAATTCCCTTTGCCCGTGGAAAATTGAGTTCCAGCGCTGTGTTGTATTTACTCGCGGAGACGCCGCGGCGACGGAGAAACAAAGTGCATAAACTCTTTATCGGGGGCAACTTCTACTCCCCAACCTGTTTTCCCGTCTTAAATTCTCTCTCCTTCGTTGTCGTTGTTCCGTTCGCGACAATATTTATCTCGGGGCGAGTTTCGCTTCTGCTTTTAGCGTAATTAATTTTCACTCGTCGCGAGCTCGCAGGGGCTCTTTGAATTTGCAAATTTGTTGCCGCTCGGAATTGAGTCAGTTTTGCAGTATTTAACAGGTAATCCCATTAAATGAGCTTGACAAGCATATTTAGATTAATGGAAATAATCGGTTTGCAAATATTCGTGTATACTTCCAGAGTGGTATTTTTGTTATGGTATTTCAAGCGATGTGATTATGTATAATTATATATAGTTTCAACTGTAAGCCACGCAGGTTAGGACGAATTAGAAGAGAAGAGATTTTAATTTTTCTTTTTCTTACCCAAGTAGTTTTCTGTTTTTATTCTACGACTAATTCTTTTGTTAAGTAGTTTAGTTCATTGAAATTGTTTTGTAGAACACTGAAAATTACCGACACAAAATACAATCTAAACGATTCCATCAAATTCTCATTTCAAACTTTTGAAATGACAATACTCAAAAAGTCATAATACTTTTCGAAAAATGTATCTATCGCACATTTCGAAACTTTGGTTCTTCGATAGTTTTCCCGAGTTGCGCCATTCATCCCGTATGCCGCGTAAGAGTTCCACGTAAGACAACAGTGAACCCTTACGGGACGACTAATAGCCTCGGTGAGATTTAAGGTGTACATGCGATACCGTTTGTTTTGCGAACTGCTGCGACCGAACAGGGGATGCTTTTGAATTGGGAAAATTGGTTTTGGCCTGAAAAGAATTGCATTTGCTTTTCGGTTACCGAATAAGTAATTTTCTCCAGCAGAAAAACTCGACCATTTGCAAAAAAAGCACAAATTGTGAAACTACAATTATTATACTCATTTTGATCTCTAAAATGGTCATTAATTCATCCGTGAATAATATGTCAAAGAAAATTTTTGCTCCATCATACTTTTGTCTAGTAATAATTTAATATATTTGTAAAAATATGTATTTTATGCATGTTAACGCACCATCTACATAAATGACTTTAAAAGAATCGCATTTCTTCAAATAAATAAAAAGCAATAACCTAATTGAACTTTGAAAAAATGTACCTTAATCCCTCTACACTCCCACAGCTCCAAAGATAAACGTATTAAAACCCAGGAAAAAAAAAGTCAGACCGACCTGGCGCTTTAGTAGGTCAGCGCCGTGTGTTCGCCTACGCCGCAAGGCAAACCGTTCCACTTCCGAAATTTCGACTACTTAAAATGATTGGCCATATTCGTGTACGTATATACGCCTATGTTTGTTCGCTCATGTTTCTGCGAACTCTCGGCTATAACCCACAAAGAGAGCGGGGCTCTCTCATCGAGAGGACAACTTTCACCTCCCGGGAAAACGAAACCGCGCGCGCTTTCGATAAACTTTCGAGAGGGCCATTTGTTTTATCAAACATTTATGCGCGCTGACCGAGAAACGAGAGGAGCCTAATTGAGTCTCTTAAGCAGCAGCAGCGTTACTTTCGATTTTGATGCGCGAACGAGGTTGTATATACACGCCACCTTGACCTTGGCTCTTTTTTTTTCGAGACCGGCTCTACTTTTTGTTCTGAGAGTCACGGATGCTGACCTTTTTTCGCGCGTGAGCTGGGCCGAGAGTTGATGATTCGCATACCGCGTTGAGAGAAACGTGAGTTTGAGAGTTTATCGGGGTTGACAGCACACTGGTTTCACTAGAAAGCGAAACGGAGCCTGCGATGATTGATTTACGAAAGGTTTCCTGCTGTCGTGTATGGTTCGTTTAGAATTTTAATAACTGTGCTAAAAGTTTTCTAAAACATCAGCTATTGTAGCTAAAAAGCTATGTTAATTCATCATATTTTCAAGAATCAAGAAATAACTTGTTGATGAAGCTATATTTAAAGTTTGATGAATTGTTAGTTAATGTATCGGATTCATCATGCGGTTCCTAAATTCCCAATAAAAATTATTTAATAAAAGTGTACCTGGGTGTGAAATAACTAGAACTGTCCTAGCACATAACAGGTCTAATTCATGCCACATCATTAATTAGTATACAATGCGATGCTTAGATCTCAGACCGCATCCTTAAGCTACGTCAATTCCATCTCTTCCCATGTCGATTTTTCTCTCGTGGCTGCTTTTTCCCTCCAACATTTCCCTCCTATAGACACTTGGAAGCATTCTCGCAACGCATATACATCGTCGATCACTTTCACTTCTCTCATCCTCTCGAACTCACGATCCCATATTCAAACCCCTCCTCCATCATGCCAGAGAGAGAGAGGAATGCTTCGATCCCCATCACGCGCACTTCCTCATCCTTCAGTCCCGACTCGTCAATTACCCGCGGTGACTTTATCGACCGAGCGCGCTCTCTCCCCGCCGCTTAATAACCTCTAATTGCAGGCCCATTACCGGGCCTTATCACTCCTCCCCTCGCGCGCGGCCGCGTGTAATCGTGACGCGACGAAAAAGAGACGTCGACTTTATTGATAATCTTCTTCTTCCTCCTCCTCCTCGCCGCGAATACAATCGTCCGTCATTTCCAGTAACGACCGATCGGGCCGGTCATCGACGAGGCCATCGGCGATATTGAATTTTTTAATGCGTATATACGCACGCATACGGGGTGGAGGCAAGATGAGCCGGAGCTTTTAGGTGTGCCGTGGGTGGGCTGCGCGATGCGATGATGCGCAGGAGATTCATTTTGCTCGGGGATGATGTTGCTGCTGCTGCTGCTTCGGTGGAGGTTGCCACTTTCAGGGTGTTTTTTTTTTTATTCTCAGTGTGGTCAATTGCTTCGCCGAGTCGAAAGTTTATTACTCGATTAGGCTGCTAATCATTTTATACGGGGTTGTTTCTTTTATTTGAAAATCAGTTTAAAATGGATTTTGTAATGCATCTTCTTATAAAAAGATAATCGTCTGGAAGATCGACACGATCAAACTGTCTGTGACTAGGCGAGATTGAGGAAGAGTGAGAAATTATTGACGTTATTTTGAATTTTACATAATGTTTAAGACTAACATAATGAATTTAAAAAAAGTACAAATTACCAAACCCAAAGGTAGATAAGATATAGATTTGGTTACAAATGTATTGCGATATAAGAAAGAAATGGCTTTTAAACTGAATATCCAACGAAATTCATATTATTAGATAACGCAATGAGTAGCCCAGCAAAATATGGATATATAACCTCAACACAACATGAATTTTAATTTAACACCTTCAGGGCGGCTAATGCATAAGGCGGTGTTGATAATATTTTAGATACTAAATTAATATTCAAAGTAAAAATATAATTTTAATTTTGCTTGAATTAAATCTGTTGAGAAATACGGTTAACTGTAAGAATATTTTTATTAGTAAGCGTTTTTTTAAACAGCATGAAAATGAAAGGAATTAGCAATAATTCATGACCCATATAGGAGTCAAGCTACATAATATATTCTGATGTTTATTTGTGAATCGTCAAGAAATACACCTAACTTTAGATATTCATAATATTTTCATATCACGTTGGTAATATACGGTGAATATAATGAGCGATTCATAAATTATAAATCACACTATAATCATTTTTATCAACAAAACACTTACATCAAGACAACAATAAAAGCTCTGTTCGTACTTCTCCGTACAATTAGACAGAGGTTCAAGTCTCAATTTAGGTGCTTAGAAAGCCTCCATCGATTTTAAAAGGAACGCACAACCCCGTCTTTGAGAGTCGAGTCACGGCACTGTCATTTCTCTCTCTTTCTCTCTTTGCGAGACCATCATCCAAATCGATCGATCACGGCTTCTCTTCTTCAGCTTTTCGTGCCTCCTTGTTTTTTCTTCTTCATTGCCCCTCACTTTCTCCCGTCCTTCGGCCTTTCTCTTTCGTTCACTGCAACTCACGCCGTTCCATTTCCTTTTCAACGCCGTAAATGCTTCTTTTTTCTTTTTTTATTCTTTTGTGCGCTTAAAAGTGATTATTATGAACGAAATAATGCACATTGAGAATCGTGCATAGGTCTGGCAGCATTTTTGTCGAGGCTATATTTTTAGCAAGCTACTTATTATTCAGAAAAACAGAACATCGCCATTGAATATTCTATATTTGATGCGATCATGAATTTTAAAATTTATTTTTTCCCGATATAAAATGGAATCTTAATGTTGACATTCGAAATCTAGGTCATTGAATTTTAAGTTTTCCTTTCAGCATCCTACACTGATTTTTTAGTTTTTCCTCTTAGAGTCGATACAATTTCAAATATTCCATCAATGTAGTGCAACATCTAAAAAAACTTTTTATATTTAAAAGTGAGTTCAGTTTTATTGTTTTAAAATGAAATGAACCTTGTCTTTAATGTTTATTTTATTACAAAATAACAATCGAAGATTTTGCAAATAAACTCTGTTCTACAATCTATTAAAACATTTAAGCTAATGGCAGGTCTTGGGAATCGGAATAAAAATATCTCCTTATAAATAAATACATCTGAGAACTTGCTATTAGTCACGGTACCTCAACTAATATAAAACCACTTTTAATTTATTAGCACGCGACATCCTCGAGCTTTATTCAATAATTCCATATTTGAATTTTTAATGCTGATATTTAATCTTCTTACACCATTTTTAAAATTATTTCCATCAACATATATCGATCCATACTGTTTAAATATTGTACAGATGTTTTTACAACATTGTTGAGTTATTTTTTTTCTAACAATATTAATTTCGTTTAACCTCTATACAATTTAGTAACTCTGTTGTTTTAATATTGTTCAAATATTTATTTCAATATTTGTTTCATTACTTTTCGATTCCAAATATCACAAATAAAACATTTCAAGCATATTTTCTCAAAATGTTTGTCTTACTATCACAAAGCTTTGTGGAGGAGGGTGAAAAAAATAAAATAATAATTGAATAAAACGTAAAACGCTCTCCATAAACTTACTTCATTTAGCCGTGTAACGCTGTATAACAGCAATTGCCTTGAATGCACGATTTTCGATCACCTTAAAATCCCTTTCTCCAACAACCGCGCTCGCTCGCTAGACAGATACACATACTTCTACAACGCGCGGAATCGACAGGCTCACGAAGAAAATATGTTAGGGCGCACGCGATCGCTCGATTAACTCGGCGCAGGTAGTAGTTTGCATCGCTTGATTAACGAACGAACGAGCATTGTGAATATATGTCGGAGGCACGCGAGTTTAATGAGGATCGTTACCCGAGGACGATTCTTTCTAAACTAGTTTTCCAAGTGATTATCTAATATGAAGTACCGCTGATCTTTGTTGCCATTCGATAAAGGTAAAGAAGTAAATTGTTTAATCCATCTTAAAAAAAGACATAGATGAAAATCAATATTGGACCAGCGTAATTTCATAATGCACCACTTTAATCTACGAGAAGTGATCTCTCCTGAAATATAATTAACTTTTTGTGTGGGAAAGTAAAACAAAGAACGAATGTACTATCAAGATTTTTGGTGTACAGTGATACCTAGCCATTATTTAAAGCGTTCATGAAAATTGTTTATTTTTACGAAAGCTTGTCCCACATTTCGCCGCGATATGATCGAGCCTTCACGTACCGCGTATCATAGTTTTGATTTAAAAAAATGAGAAAATAGCATATCTTTCAGAGGAATTTTAATTTTTCCAGTCTGCAAAATACCTTCATTTCCCCTAACTCTAAAAATTACTCTGATCCATAACTATATAATATATCTAATCGCAACCCACCACGCCAAAAATCACAAGTATACCAATTCGAATCAATACCCAACTGGCCGAGCGCATAAATCACCTTAACAAACCGACACTTTTCCCACTGGCAGCGCGCAAAGCTCAAAGTGAGCGAGCTAGCGAGCGCAGGGGTAATGACACGCTCACCTGTCTGCACTCGACCGCACAGCACACATAAACATTATCTATCTCTCTTTCTCTTCTCGCTCGTTCCCACGTTACATCGTTGCGTCACAAAGCCCGCGCGAGATTCCGTTTATGCAAGAATTTTCGCGCTAGCCGTTGTTGTTGCGACACACACTGCAGGTGAGCTTTTGCTCGTGGGCGTGGGAGTGCCGAGGAATATGAGGCACGAAGATTAACAGCGGGTCATTTTTCCAAAATGTATTAATGGATATTCTGGTGGTGGATTTATCACTGTAATTACGTTACGTAATGGGACGGTTTCTACGGATGAAGTTTCCTTTGTCACGATTGCTATGCTTATACAATCTTTTCAAGCATTTTATGGTTAAAGTTGGCGCACTTTAGAGATGTAAATATTTTACTATGTGTGAGAGGTAGTAGTGTACTGTTGACAGATTGCTTTTGGTTTCCAGATTTAGTCCCCACGTGTATATGTTGAAGCAGGTGCTGTATACATTTGTGTACGATAATAGACGTCTGAACCTCGCATATAATTTGATTCAAGTAATTAGGGTTATGTAATACTTTTAGCGGAGTTTGCATCGTCTTCTATCACTACAGATCTATATTATCTAGCTGTTTGACAATCAAAAAACCAATTATCATTCTTACACCTTCCCTCTAATTATTCTTTTCAGAATTATATCACCGGATATAAAACTTTTATACAAATTCATATATTACCACATGCTATACAAAAACCACAGGAATAAAAGTTTCCTTGATGAAAAAAAGAAGAAATTAATTAAATCAACAACGTAAATTTCTATTTTCTGACAAAGGTTATTGCTCCCGTATGCAAAGCCAACGCTACACGCTCGCACTCAGCCTGTCATTTCGAATTACCCGCGTTTTGTCCCATTGGGTTTGCAACGTGCACGGTAGCGGCACGTTTCGCTGCTGTTGTAAGTTCTCTCGCGCACCTTAACAACATCCAAGTTGAGAGAGAGAGAAAGGAATGCACACGTGGGGACGTGGACCAAGCAGCAAATGAGTTTTCCTTGGCAAATTTAATTACAGAAACTGTATGTGTATGTACTACGGCTGATTAAGTTTCGTCTGTATTTCGTGCTGTAGCGTTACAGTTTTTTGGTTTAATATTAAGACCGAACTATTGTTGGCTAAAAGTCTAAAAAGAAATGGCTATTGACAATATTAAAAGTCACATTTTGGTCATTTATTAGCCCTGATTACAAGCTTTTACAAATTACTTCACTTGGTTATCGTATAATATATTGAAATCACAGTTGACTTTTGTTTATAAATAGTTATACTGGTTGATGGCCATCGGATTTAGCTCCACATGTCATTGTTCCACTAAAAAGAAATGTATGTAAGGATTTTCTCGTCTGGAATTTTTAATTATAATAATATAATTAAACGTCGCATCAATTCAGAAACCAACCGCATTTGATAAGAATAAATTGTCGCGGTGGCTTTGTAACGTCAATCGGTCTTTCCAGCAGGATAGTAAGAGAGAGAGAGAAAAAGCCAGCGAGAGAGTGACAGAGAATTACTCGCGTTTAATTTCCGACAGTAATTATGCAAACAAGTCGCCGTCGCTGCTACCCTTCCCAGCCGCAGACGCGGCGACGGCTGTTGTATACATTTGTTCCGGCGCACGCTCGCACGCTTTGAAAAAGAAAGCATTGACCTACATTTTATCGATGTAAATTTCGAAAGAGTACTTATATATATATATATTTCTATATCGTTAGAGGAACCAGTGCGTGTGTAAGCTATACACACACGCTCCCCAAATTGACTGATCTGCATACAAATTGTTAACGAGCGTTGCTTTGACGATAATTTCTATGTCTCTCTCACTCTCCCCCTCCCTGATAAATTTAAAATTATTCGTGCGAAATCGAAAGTCCGCGGCACGCGCGCGTCACTGGCATTCTAATTAACTTTGAATGAATTATGCAGAGCATCGGTTCGAGGCGGCGGGACATTTTTGCGCGACGTTTGGAAAATTTCCAATGAAAATTTAGCGCGAGTTTGATTGCGACGGGGGCTTAACGTTGGCGCGAGGAATCGCGCGTTAAATGCCGAAAATGGACGGTGAATTGTTTTTCGGTAACATGTAAATTAAGTTTATTCTAAAATATGGTAATTTGATTTAGTGGTAAGAAGTCATCTTGTTTTATAATGTTGTACCTGGACATAGAGCTGATGTCATTGAAATCTAGAGGCAGGAGTCAAAGGATAAAAAAAGACTTATATGGATTCGTTCACACATATTTAATTACACGCTATAAATTTTGACCTATACAGAAATCTGGTTTGTCCAAATATTTTCCTGTGAATAATAATTTCACCTAAAAGTAATTGTATGTGTGTCTAAAAGATTCTGTTATAACTACAAAATAAACATTGGCTCAAATTATCAGTATCATTTACGTTATCTAAGGTATTCCAGTTGAATTATCTGTAAAACTTACAGGAATTGAATTTGAAATCACTGTATTGCACAGTATTTCAGAATAATATAGTCACAAGGTAAAAATGAAACTCCAACCATCAAGCCTATAAGGATATAAATATACCAATATTTTTTCTCGTTGAGTACTTTTACTACAACTTGCAAAAATGTACTATCTGATCGAAAAGAAGACTTGTATTCCAAGTTATCTATACATACCTTCTAATTTTTTTTTCCTCCCATATAAACAAACACAAATTCTTCATCCTTTCAATCACAACGAATCCTCTAAACAAGCAAACCCCGCACCTCATCCATCCAGAAACCACTTTTCCCACCGATCGATCTGTTAAACCCACGTCGCTACCAACAACAGCAGCAGCGGCGCACGAAACGGGGGCAAGAAGAAAACCAAACGCTGCTGCAGCGCACAAAAAATCCATCCAACGCAAATAGAACAGGGTATAGAATAAAAAACGAAGAAGAAGAAGAAGAAGGGAAGGAATCGTCCCGTTGATCGCGCGGCGATAGCTTTGTTTTACACCGCGGGCGCGTCTCGATTTTTATACAGTCCGTCGGAGAGGCGCGCGCGCTCTATCTGAAAAAAGGCATTGGTTTTACGCAGTCACCGGGCGAGCGCAGAGTCATCGGGCCCCATCGACCGAGATTAAACACTGCGGCGTCGATGCGAATCTCTTTCTCTCTCTCGCTTGGGCTATTAGAGAGTGTATATAGTTCGTAGACGAACGTGACTCTCCGGCGGTTGGCGGTGCACTGGATTCTACGGTTGTGGCTCTCTATCTCGCGTTAAATTCTCGCCGTATTTCCTTTCTCTCTTCCTTGGTGGTTATATTGCTTACAAAACTATCGCTGGTTTACGGGCCTCTTGCCTGTATCTTTGTTCTTTCATCACGTTTTTAGAGCCAAACTGTATACGGCGAATTTGCTTAGGTTATGGGTGGAATACTGAAGATGGAAAGTATAATATTTGAATGATGCACACCTGAAATGAAGAAATGTTATCAATTACCGCAGAGTCATGAAATACATAATTTCAATTTGACATAAACAACAATAGCAGTGGCATCTTAACATCGTGGCCTTTTCTCTCAGTACTACTACTGCAAGAAATGGATTCAATTACCTTTGATTGCCTACGGCGTCGCATTTACGGCAAAGCAAAAGCCAATAATCCCACATACCAGAGTCCTGCAAGACAAACGAATCGAATTCAAAAGTTTCTTTTTTCTTTCTTTGTCTCGAAGGCGTGCGCGCGTCGCGCTACTGTTCGCGATGTAGATCGGATCGATCGATATTCGATACGCGCTATTCCTTGATTGTTTTAGGTTTTCTATCGCCTTTGTGTCTCGCGCGCGCTCCTCGAGTGTGACGGTACACTTTAAATTAGAAAGGCGATGGCTGAAATGTTATCAGCGAAGAAACGCGTATACACACTAAGATAGTCATTCTCTTACGTTTAACATTTGTTTTTTTGCAAGGTGTTTGAACATTTTTTGCTAGCAAAGAATTATTAAGTCGCTGACTATGATAACTATTGCTATAACTATTCTCTCCATTGATGCATTAACGTTTATAATTAATTCAATAAATATATCGAAGGTAGTTCAGCAGATGACGCGTTATGAGGATTGTGAGGAGCCTAATGGGCGGAATGAACAATTGACTGTTTATGTCGATTGTTCGTTTATCGATTGACTTTGCACTGATGATGGCCACGAGCGAGCGAATATTAGTGCTAGCTGGAACGAGTTGAATAGATTCGGTACGCCGATTATTGATCGGAAATTCGACTTTGGATGAATATAGTTTTGCTATAGTGATATATAGAGAAGGAAAAGATAACTTAATCTAGAAAGTGTTTTTAGATAAATTGACTAAATATATTGATAATTTGTAAAAGAGGTTGTATTAATAATCAATCCATATCGAGAGTATAGCACAGTTATTACTTGATACTGGTGACAATTTTTTGTGGGTTGGTGAGAAAACGTTTATTTCTTATTTTATATTATTTTTTTAATAAAGTCAACAGGAATCATTCCCGTGCATAAAATAAGAATACTAATACAAATGTAATAAAATTGACAATAGATGATTAGTACAAATAATTGTGATTAAAAGAATTTTGCAGATATACACTTTCCTTAGTGGTTAAATAGTACGTGTCACACATTTCAAGAAAATCAAACAATTCTCTCATTTCCCCTTCACAAACAATAGCATTACCAAGGCAAAACTTCCGACGCCATACGCGAAATCTCAGGTATCACCGCACAACTCGCGTGAATACGAGACCCTCACGGCAGCGTTTACGCAGCTGACTATTTTCCGCCCCTCGCCATTAATCTCGCGCGCGTATTGTGCGACAGCGAAAAGCCGCCGCCGGCGACGACGACCACCACCACGCGTTTCTCGTTTTCGGCGCAGCGGCGTTCCTTTGAGCGACGACACAATGCGCAGTGCCCACGCGATAATGGCTTTCTCCCTCGGCACTAAGGCAAGATTTTCGGAGAAAGGTGCTGCTGCTGCAGCGTGGCAGACGCTTTGAGCTGCGTTTTACTAAACAATTTGGTTTATTGGGTGCGCAAGGGATCGTGAAGAAGACTGCTGAAGGGTTGAGAACTCGTATGAATGTGATGTCGGAGTTTTAATATTTCATTGTTCTAAGAATAATTAAGATTATAGGTACTTTTAATAGACTTCGTATTTGTTTGAAAATTTCTAAATTATTTTAATAAAATGGAGATGGAATAGGTATGAGTCTGAAAAATAGATGTATGAAGAAGATATTACGAATTTTGAAGTAATTACATTAAATAAAGAAATAAAGTGCACCTATTTATAACATTTACATGCATAAGAAAATCAATTTATACGAATTATCTGAATTTAAAAAATGAATGATTTGAACTCAAATTAATTTTGATACTTTCCATCGTTTCATTTACATCCGACCACTTATGCGATTGCCATAGCAGTGACTATAGACGCTCTTATCTATTGTAGTTTGGTTGCGCTTCGCCGTTGAACTATGGACGTGCACAGCGTCGTCTATATTTTTCGGCGGGTGAAAAGTTCGCCCGTTCCTTTTCCGGGCTTCCCCAGAGTTTTCGGCGGTTTTCTTATCTTCGAAGGGTTTAGTGCTGTAAAGTACTTGTATTTTATGGGAGTTCGGAAAAATGTTGAGGGTAGCGTTGCGGTTCTATTGTTTGACTTTCGTTGCGTATCCGGTAAAATGAGAAAAAAGAATTCGAAAGCGTAATCGTACAAATGTACATGGTTATTACATTTATTGTGTAATCTTTAAAAATGACTAAACATATGATAGAGAATATTAGAATAACAATATAATACATCTTTACTTGATAAAAATATATTTTAAATGCGATTACTAATTATTATTATTATTTTATTTGTTACAGGTGAGTGTGGATTTGCGACCATTTTATAATACAATCCAAAATAATTTCTGTGAGTACAATGAAATACTTTTTAACTGAAATCTCTTTAATAATCGTAACATTTAGCCATATCGAGTTTTTCATTTTTTCTTCTCTTTTTTTCTGTGAGAAACACTCGTAATTGCATACTCCATCCCATCTTTTTGTCAGTTCAATTTCAAGTTCTATGACAGTCTAGCGCAACGGTAGAATCATTATCATCCAGTTTTAACGGTTCGCAAGTCCCTACCATTGCCAATACTCGCAAAAGCGGATGTTGGAATTAATTTTTCATCATTTTTTATTATAAAAGAGTGATGGATTTGAAATTGAGGGAACTTATGATTTTCGACGAATTCTAAGAATATGTTAAAAATGCACAATTTTCCAAACTTTAAACTTCGTAGCGCAATATAATTTACACGATCACTTACGTACATTAATAATTTGACTTCGAATGCATAAAGAGTCGCTTTAGTGTCGCTCCCCCTTTCATCAATCACGCAGTACATGCGTTGCAAATTTCACGCAAGCGTTTTTCGCCGTAATACCAACTTTCGAAAGAAAGTTCCGCGGAGAAAATGTCCGAACGAAAATTCATTAAAAGCTTTGGTAATACCACATTCGAGGCGAATGTATTTTACCATACACGAAGGTTCGTTAAAAGGCTATACGACTAGAAAGTGCAGCCTATTTACGTATATACGTGTTTGAGCGCGTGCATATAAAACATCGTTAATTTGTCTTGTATCAAGATTTACATTTTGCTTTGATCGTTTGATGTAAATTTTCTTAGAACACAAAACGAACGCTTTCCAAATCAATTAAAATACATTAAATTATCCTTATTTTCTTTAAATACAAACGTTTATGTTCTTTCTTATGAGGGCTAATAATTTGATACATGTATCTAATAGTTTGATACATGTAATTTATAATTGTACTAATTAATAATGATTAATCCTGTTAAAAAATCATAATAATTTCTAAAAATATAACATTTTAAAACTGTTGGCGGTAAACCATCATATACGAGAATTTACGCTGATGTAGTTCCTCATTCGAATACTAATCATCTTACCATGTACCCAAAGATTTTTTTCTTAGTATCAACACATCATTAATTAGATCCCTAAGAATTTGAATTCTTGATTTATGTGGAAGACATTCTTTTATCTGCCCCACGTGGCCACATTCACGATTCGAATCTACATTCAAAGTCAATTAAGAATACAGAAATACAAAGCCGGTCAGAAATCTTTTCTTCAAAGCCTACCAAAGCTCTTGGCAAAATAAATTTTCCCATATTTTCCTACGGAACACAGCTTCAAATTTAACCACTGCCTATTCAAACCGACACTTTCCACCATCAAACTCGCAGCACTCCTTCGACCATCACCATCAACCCATCCATCTGTTCCTTTTGCTGCGCTTATAACGCCGCCACGCTAATGAATGCCAGCTCGATTATGGTCCTCTCTCGCAGCGAGAGATGGGCTGCACGCGCGGGGAGAAAGCGCCTCGTTAATTGCGGCCGCGACCGTTGACACTGGCGACGACGACGACTACGCGGCGATTATTAGCGGATTAAGGCGATGAAAGTCTTCTCTCCTCTCGCGCTTTTCACGCGAGAAAGGAGAAGACGACGGGGAACTGGGTTTTTGGCTCGCGACATCTTTCTCCCCCCTCTAGTTCCCGTGTTTTCATTGTCATTTTGCCGGAGAAAGTCGAGATTAGATTCAATTATGATGAGGAGGACGTTGATGTGATTGGGTGGCTGAAAATTAACGTTTATTATGAGCTTTTAATGTGGTTTTATTACTGATGGTTTTAGGTTACGGATATAAGGTTTCTTACACGATTTTTTGTTGAATAAAGCATCAATCTTTTAAATGAATAAAATTGTATAATAAAAAAAAATATATATATTAATTATTCAATTTAATATATTAATGTTGTATTAACGTATTTTTGGCTGGTCATATATCTATCGATTTATCAAAAAATTCTGCTAATTTAAATTTGACTTAAACACTCATATATTATGTAAATCATATCGTTTTTTTTTCTTCTATAATATTAAGTAAAGCAAGTAAAGAATAGTTTTATTGTATTTCATTTCTTAGATCATCGTTTTTTATAAGAAGAAATACATTTTTACATAAATATGTACTGTATCTTCTGAATAGTTCTTTTTTTATTCTTTTTTCAAAAGTTTTCATTGGCTTAAACACAATTTATTAAAATAATTGAAATTTTTTTAAGTTAAAATAATTCTCTTTATTATTTAATATTTATTTTCATACTATATGAATCTTTAAATGCAACGAAGAATAATTCGTATATTTAAAATATCCGCATTTAAGTACGCTTATATAAAATTAACAGTGCTTATATAAATGATATGATATTAAAATTGATACGAAGAGTTGAATAATCTTCACCACTACTACCAACTTTATTTTATGGTTATATAACTTATCTCTATACAAAGAAAATCACGCGATTGAAGATATTTATAACTTAATAAAACATACGAATAAAACTGAATAAATGGATTTCGCATGCAATAACAAAATTAAATACTTAATGTTTAAACAAAATATAATATTTCACACTATTTACCGTGTATAAATAACTTTTTCGTCCATTGTTAATGCATAGTTAGCGGAAACGTATTGTACAGAGTTGGACAGATGTCGGAATCACTAACGTCTCTTTATGCGCCAGAACCATTGAATTTTGCAATAAGACTTCCTACGTTTGTCTGCCACGTCGATATTATTCAAAGTGTTTTTCAAATGCCATTGTCTTTAATTATCCAACTTCGTTTCGCAGAAACGGAAACTACAACTGAGGCAATATAAAGTATAATAAAAGATGTACGCTGAATGAAATTTACCGTTTGAATTTTATTTGCATAAGAAGAAAGAATGCTTACTTTGTTATTATAATTGTGCATGCTAAAAGCAATCGCATTTTAAATAATTCTTAAAAAACGTATACTTTTTATTTTATACGTTAAAAAAGTTTAAAAATAAGAAAATCCTGTACAAAAAACTTATCAAAACAATTCTTTTCATAAGTTATAAAAACAAAGCAAACACCATAACTTCTCTTATCATAAAAGGCGCTTAATTTTTATGCCTCATGTTGACCTTTAAAGAAGAAAAAAAAGCAACGAATAACCTCGACATCTCAATATGTCTCAATCTCTCCGCGAAACCGGCGTAGTAACAACGCGGCTTGGCCGCCCTCGTAAAAAATTATCAGCATAATTTATGACCGCGCGTTTGTACTCAAAGCCGTCGCGATAAAAGAGCGGCGCGTAAAGAGCGTCGACGTAAAAAAGCGACGTTCGCGTGCGTACGTATATCCACGCGGAAATGAAATTCCGGAGAAAAGGAAACACAATGCGTGCCGGCAATTTGGCCGTATTATACATTGCCGAGCGGCGTGACGACAGCGACGACCACGAGAAACTTGGATGTTTGACCAACTTGGGTTAATGGGGTTCAGGCGCAGGGAAGTGTAACTGGCAAATTATCTAAGCCAGGCGTGTTTTAAGCTGTTGGTTTAGCCTAGAATTACACTTAACTGCGAGGACAATGTTGATGATATTTTAAAAAAACGTGGTTTTGTTGAGTCCTGAAATTTTAATTGTTTTGGATAATAGCTCACGCGAGCATTGCGCATGGAAATTTTAAATAGATCTAATTTCTGCGATCCTGTTTTCGTGTTTTATGTGGTAACTTTAGTTATTCTGACTAGATAGTTTGTTTTTTAGGTTAATCTTTACATTGTCTAACGATATAATATTTTTCGTTAATCTAAAGTGATTTAAAGCTAAATTTAATCACTATATGAAATTCTTCATGACTAGGAATGACATCATCTTAATCCGTATGAAATCTAAACCTCTTGCACAAAATGTTACAGCTCAATCCGTAATACTCTCCACTTTCTGCTGATACAGATTAAAACTGTACCTCGCAGCTCAGATCCTCTCTCAGATATATGCATAACACTATACCAATGTATCAATAAAGTGTTACAGTCTTATGCATAAAACTTTATTACTCGTTTTACGTCCTACGTTTTTGTAGATTTTCATGGTAGCTTAAAATTTCAAAGTGCCACGTTACGCTTTTTTTCATTGTCTCTAACGCACTTCCTTATTTTACGCCGTTTCAAAATGGTGTTATTTTTTAGATCGCGTTACGAAACGTCGTCGAGTATTTTCACTTTGGATTTTTTAACATGTCCAAATCGACTCTGCACGCATTTTTGAGGTTATATAAGTCAATCTTTCTATAAAACTTTTTTTGGCTGTCCAGTTAATTAGATAGTTTAGCAGATAAAAATACCTTATTTAAACCTTTAAAAGCAATTAAATTTAAATATCCAAAATGAGAAATAATAATCAGTTGCACCACACTTCACCTCCCACACGGTTCTCTTTCTTTATCGTTGGTTAGAAGCAAAAACCACATAGAAAAAAAACGCCACTGCTCCACTGTTGGGTTCCCCTCTCGGCTGAGCTATATTTTCCGAAACCACTCTCGTTTCTTTTACTTCGACTTCGAGACGACGACGCCGAGGAAGAAAAAAGCAACATGACTACTCGAAAAACTACCGCGAGAAAACGCGTTTCCCCCCTACCGCGCGCCTCTGCGGTGTAGCTCGCTCGTCCTTGTTTTACGGCTTCACGCCTCGCTCGCGGCGCCTTCCTTCCATCGTTCGTTCGTTTTCTTTGTTTGTATTTTATGTCGGAGAAATAGAGCGAAGCTTTTCGATAAATCGACGGGAAACGGCAGTGAGAGAAGTTGCTTTCGGGTGAAGAGAAGCATAATTGAGCTTAATGGAGGTGAGAGGGTTTGTCTGTTGCAAAAAGCTTGTCTTTTTCTATCTCCCGTTGTGAGTAATGTTTTGTTTGAGCAAAGAATTACGAAACATTGGTAATGGATTGGCAACTAGTGTTCAAAAATATTGAACGACACAATTTTGTTGTAATAACATTACACTTGCGCCGTACATTATTATTATTTTTGATTTACCGTTATTGATTGGTTTTTATCATCCTTTATTTGGCAATCATTATTTTTTTATTCGAATTTATTTTCAATAAAGTTAATTAATACTGCAATATGCATAAATATTAAATTGAAATATTAAAGTATTTATATATTTAATCTCTTGAAAAGAATTTAAATATGAGTTTAGCTCTTTTATTTCAGCAGTAGAGTATTATCTTTTTTTCCTTTACCGCTATTAATCTAATAAAAATGAATTTCAAATGAATAATTCCACGAGGTGTAAATATAACGTAAATATACGTGATAGTTTGTGGAAAAAAAAATTGTTTTACTAACGGCAACGACACTTAAAACCGCTATCAACGCAAGGAATCTTGGAAATCATTAATATAAACTAATGTGTTGATGTAAATTCATAATTATTTCTACGAATCCTTCAAGTAAAAAACCAACGTTTGAGAAAACTTCAAACAGTCTACAGAATTCAAACGCAAACCGGTAGTTGCCTGCACTAAATTATCCAAGCCTCGCCTCCTCTCTCGCATTACGCTTACATTAGCGTGCGTACCGCGAGCAACTCCTTTCCCGTCACCTCGATCATCTCTTAACATCCTTTTACGATCTTCTCTTTCTCTCCTCTCCGCCCCCGCGCAATTACGCAATTCGGGTCACCCTCCCTCTACACTTGACCCACATCAGTGTTCTTCTCCTCGTCCCGAGAAACAACGAAAAAAAAAGAACCTTCGGAGAAAGTGTCTCGAAAGGAGTGGGAGAAAGACGCAGAGAGACAAAGGACGGAAGTGCGGAAGAAAGGACGAGCGCGCGTATACAAGACGCGTTTCTGGAGCGCCGGCGTGTTACATCGCGGTCAGTGGGACGGACGGACGGACGGAGAAAGTTGCTGCTATACGGCACGCTTCCGCGAGCGAGGAGGAAGCGAGCCGCGCACGCTGCTTTGTCCGAGCGGAGGAGTATAGGAGAGTCCGGCCCCGATTTGACTTTGTTCTTGCGATCGGGCCGAAAAATGGATTCTCGCTTCACTGGGTGGAGTTTGACTTGCGGTAGACACGCTGCGAAAGCGTTGAAATTTTGTTGCGTTGGACCGTGACGGTGAAGTTGGTTTCGAACAGTTATATTAGTAATTATACCTATAGGTAACTTTGCTGTTAGAGGGAGGAGGGATTTGTTGAGTAGGGCAACTTGGGTTCTTCAAAAAAATATTATTTATTTTGCAAAAGAAAATTTTTAACTAGAAAGCTAACTGAATTTTTGATGGGCAATATAGATTAATTTTCGTTCTATATGACAGCTATAACACAATATTTTGAAGGCTGATGCCATTGTCACAGAGGTTTCCGTCGACGTTTAGACAATGTAGAAGATGAGAGACCGTCGACTCAGCAAAGGAACTACTAGCTCGCGATGCACTCGTCATGACATCGCGACGTTAGCTCTGTGGTTGAGAGCGCGAGATTGTAAACCGCGGGTCCGTGATTTCACGTCCCGCTCGTTGCTGATATTTTCACGCTTTATTATTTATTACAGAAATATATAGTAGTTCAGAGTATAAGTTCCAAAACACCTCGCTATGATGTCGGTTTTGTTTTGATATCTGACTAGAGAATTATATCCCATTATATATGCATATAGTTTGTGTACATAAATCTGTCGTATTAATAATAATAGCAGAGGCGTATTTTGTATGCTTAAGAATCTACATCATTCAATGCCGTGTTTTTATAAACATTTGAATAATATAATGACAGAAATGAGATTTTACGTCAAATTTATTTAACATAAAGCCTACATTTATATAAAAAAAACGAAATTAAGCATTATTAGTGAGATCAGAAGAGTTTAATATTATTTTACTACCACATAGGTCTGACCTTTTTGGCTGCTGTTCCTCTTTCTGCGGTAAATGGACATTAAGACGTGATATTTTCTCTTAAAATGGTAGAGTGAAGTGGGAGCAGAGAAAGTAGCGTTCGAGGCTTACGTTCAATATTGTTCGGTTGTATTCGAAATTTTGTTGATTCAAATGAGAATATTCCAATATTTGATGTTCAATTTCAAATAAAAACTACACGAGTTTAGTACATGTTTGCGCTTTTATTCATTTAGCACTGTACATATTTGTATTCATAATATTCTTCATATTTGAAAGTTTACCCATATTAGCAATCAAGTACTTTCTTGCTTAAATTCCTGATTTTATTTTATCCTAATATACTTTAAAAAAGTGGAACCTCAAATAAAGAAACGTATATAGATAAAATTATCCGAAAATCAATTTCTGCAGATCGAGTTCACTTATGGTTCAAATACCATCAGCCTAATCCATCTCGATAATCTAATAACTAGAAATAATAAATTTATCCTCCGAAGAAAATCCAATCAACCATCGAAGACTATTTTTGTAACGAACCTCTTCAACCTAAAAAAAAAAGAACCATAACGCCGCGCTAATTTCGCGGAGTGCGCACGACACGTAACTCAAACATCCGCGGATGAAATGGCAGGATATCCATCGGTCAAATATTTGGACGGAGTCTGCAGTTTCTCTCTCTCCCTCCCTCTCTCTCTCTCTCTCTCTCTCTCTCTCTCTCTCTCTCTCTCTCTCTCTCTCCTCGGGATAATAGAAACGTCTCTGCTCTTTATTCTCCGGTCGGGAGAGCGTTGGTTACACATTAGCTCGGCGTACGCACGCGGCTCGCTGAATACCGTGTAATTTGTAATTGCAGAGCAAAAGGTATCGAGGGGCAGGAAGAGTGAGCGAGAGGGAAAGAGAGGGCGAGAGAGAGATAGAGACGATAGTGCTTTAGGGTTCGCCTATAGTGGAAAGTTAACCAGAGTGTTTTAGAAAAGTTCGTTGGGAGTTTCGGACCCTCTGAGTGTAGGTGGTTGAAAGTTTAGATTTAGTTTGTAAAATATATTCAAATTTCATTTTTATATCCTCGTACGTGTTCAGCATTTGTTATTTTCCAACGTTACTATAACAATATAGTTAAAATATTAATTTTTATTATCTTTTATACTTGAAGATAAAAATTTTTGTGTGTGATAATGTAGAAAAGGAAGTATTAAAAGTAATAAGTTTGTTATTACACGTTGAGTAAAAGATCTGTTTCAATACCTAGACAAGATACTTCATCTATTGACCTCTTAGTTGTTAAGTGCTAAACCATTAACTTTACAATTTTAAACAGAAATTCCAAACAAAGTATTAAACTACCTTTCATATTGCTTGATAAACTTATCAGAAAGCTCCAAATGAATCGTACTAGCCGATAATAAGACTTCCCTTGATATGTCAATAAAACCAAAACAATACAATCGCTGATACGTTCCGAGATACCCAGTCAAGCGTTAAATATACTTACAGTAAATTACAGCACTAATCAATAAAGATGGCTCCTTTCATTATTCCACGCGTCGACTTTCACTTTACCTCGGCCAGACAGACTCAGTGTACGCGGACCCTTACACCCTACGTGCGCTCACTTTTCTACCATCGTACGCATTTATCGCTCAGCCCTGGCGAGTGAGCGATTACCGCTGAGCGCGCGCACCAGAGAAGTGAAGTAGCAGCCGCCGTGGTAGTAGACACTCAAGAAAAAAGGCGCGTTCTAGGGGCTCGCTAAGTGAAGAACACGAACGAGAAAGAGAAAGAGAGGGAGAGAGAAAGACAGAGGAAGAAAAATGCCCAGATGGCTAAATAAGGATCGAAACAAAGGGAAAGGAGGCTAGGCTCTTCGCCATTTCCTGCAGCTGCACCACCACCGCCGCGCGAGTCTTATTTATGACCGTTGCAGTGGCGGCGACGCACACTGCGCACTCGCTCGCGGATGGAAAGTGTTTGGATTGCAAATTGATGGACGTGTACGTGGGATTCGTTGCTTGGGTTTGTTCCGAGCCTGACGGACAGAGGGAAAGTCGCTCGCGGGGAGCGGAGGAATAGAGATAGAGACTTGATGACTGGTCGCAGAGCAATTTCATTCGATTTGAGAAGTCCATTATAATTCTTTTTGCCCTTATTTGTGTAATTTAAATATTTGGAAAAAGTACTTGTTACATTTGAATCGTGGAATCTTTGGAAAAATGATGCAATAGGAGTGATTAGAATACTTGACAATGTGGAAAAGCTGTCTGATTTATTGCTTGGAATAAAATGATAATACAATCTCATTTCCTTGTTTGATAGATTTGAAATACGACTGTAGAACCTTGAAATTCTCGTATTAAGTTGCCTTAGTGATGATTTGATCATGTTATTGACAGCAACGAATAGCTTATTACAATGCAATCAGGAAACACAGAACAGACATTATTCTAATAACCCTTTCGTTAATATTAGCAGAAAATTTTATTTCATCATCTGATTTTATCACTTGCTAATCATTTATTCATCATCAAATTAGTCTCATTTTCTATTGTTCCAAAGAATTCAATGTTTTGATACAAAAATGATATTGGTGTTATTAGTATATCCAACTGTAGTAAAACAAACTTGATTACCTAACATTTACAATCCAACGTTACCACTGAAATTGTCAGGTATTCTATAAAAATAACATGCACTCCTGCATTGACTATGACAACCTGTTAACATGACATTGTCAAAAAATTTTACACTATTGGAAAGATGTATATCTTTTAGAAGTTTTCGACATTTTTGAACGAAGGAGTTACTTTTCACAAAATCTACTTATGCACTTTTCACACAATATTGTAACCATATCTTTGAATGGCTGTCCTAATAATTTCAAAGAATCTCAACATTATTCGTGATCTCACAACCAATTTTCCATGTTCTACCAATACAATCCCATTTCTTCACCATGACACGTCGACATCGTTGTCAGCCTCCGAGCCTAAGAAAACAATATTGTCAATCTCCCTGTCCATCCTTAATTAACGGGCAGTCGGGCAGAAAATCTCTTGCACACTCACTGCTCACCGCTCAGTTAGAGATTCAGCGGCCGATAATTGACTTCTCTCTCCCCCTAGTCTGCTTCTCTTTTATTTCCCTACCTCCTCCTTTTTATTTTCCTCTTCTTCGCGTTTTCGCTTTCCTTCGTGTCCTCCTTTCCCGCGCTCGTACTGGCTCCCTCGTCTCTTGCATGCCGCATACGCATTAATTCTCGCGCTCGCGCAGGAAGAGTGTATTTATCAGCGACGGGGAGAGAGAGAGAGAGAGAGAGAGAGAGAGAGAGAGAGAGACATATATGCGAGGGGAAGAGAAAGTGGAAGAGCGACTTGGTCGTCGGGGAGCAGTCGGGTATATGGGTGATGTGTTACGAGGTTTGAAGGAAACGAAACACGTTTTATGCGATTGTCGACTGCGTGGAACTAGGAAGTTTGTTTTTGTCTACGTCGCGTGGGAGAAGTTGCTGATGATGTATGTGTCTTTTGAGGAAGTATGGAAGAAAAAGATTGTTAACAGTTACGCGTTTAGAAAGCTAATTCGAAAATAGACACATTTTTACTGGGTTGTGAATTGAGGCCTCCAACGCATATTTAACCTTCTTGTAAGAAGCCTTTTCGAATAGAATCTCTAAGTTATTATCAATATACCAAAAACTTAACTTCTAAAATAATTCATAGCGTAATCTCAAAAAAAGTTGCTCTTCAATCATTCTTTTCAAAGGTATAATTAGGAATCACTGAATAACAACGACCTAGATTTTGCTTCGAAATTTGAATGCACTGAAAGACGACATGTAAATACTCATAACATAAGAATTTCAAATGTTTAAAATTTTTAATCTATCAACTTAGAAACTGACATCATTAATTCAGTTCAGCGTAATGTAAGCACAACATGTTTCCAACTCATACATATCAATTACATTAAAGAGGAAGTCCCATGATGTACATCACCAACTACATGACGAAGCATTGACTGCTTCCTACAACGATAACCTAAACTTGACAATACATACGTAGAACTTGTTTTATCTATGCATGGTAGTTGATTAGAATTAATCTATGGTATCTGTAATTAAAATTTCAATGACAATAGCATCACAAAACGAGCTACATCTTCGTGATACAAAGTCATTATCCCTAGCGCTTTGTTCTATTTTATCAAGATAATTTTAAATAGTTTTTTTTTTGCAAAACAAAGCCTCAATATCATCCGAAAAATCCAGGAACTCGATTGCGTCAAGTGGCACGAGAGATCGTATCAGCCGAATAGCCGTAGCCAACAAACAGCTTCCCGCCAAACGACGGATATAATAACGACGGTGCGAATCAGCCTGATTTCGTTTTGCAATGTGTGAGTGTGTGTATGTGTCCCTCGTTTACCGTTTTTCGCCATCGCCGAGAACAATGGCATCGAAATCCAGGAATCGGGAACTTGGGAAGAGGGTCGGGAGCGAGAGAGAGAGAGAGAGAGAGAGAGAGAGAGAGAGAGAGAGAGAGAGAGAGATGCGAACATCGCGCGGTTATTTTATTACACTTTGTTTCGCGTGAGAGTCGTTGCGAGCAGTGTACACGAGGTCCGATGAGATTCCTGTCGTTTGTCGGAATTCAACTTGTGTCAAAATTTTGAAACTCATTTGGGATAATGAATTAAAAACTTGAAAATTAATGTCAGCGTTTATCTTAATACAGCTAGCATGACATAAAGAGGGCATTTGTGTGAACACGTAATTATTTTCTCTTAGAGGAACCATTTAAGTGTTAATTAAAATTATGAAACAAAAAGTTCAGAGAAAATATTTAGAACGTTTATGCCAATTTTAAAAGAAATCTTTTTTAGCTGATGTTTAAAACGGTTTTAACCCAACTAAATTGAGTGATTCTTTTTCGTTTTATACAGAAAAATTTTATTAGTTTAGTTTTATTCTTTCAATTTTTTGAAAAAGACAGTTAATAAATCTCCACCTTTTAATTAAAACGCAAAGGAGCTTTAATTTATCTCAACTATCTTTTCTTTTATATAAATTCAGTATCGCAAAAGAACAATATGTTAATTAAAAAATTGTTCGAATTTTCAATCATCAGCCAGAGGAGACAACACACCCCACATTCCTTTTCCTTCTTTATTCCCAAAGTCTCTCATTCGAAATTCCCATCTTACTCGCACGCATACCACATCTTCCCCTCATTCTTTTTTACCCACCAAAAGAAGTGAGAAAAGAGAGAAAAGGCTAAGAGCCATATAATAAGTGCGCGAACCGCGCGGAACGTTCGTTTGGAAGCCGCTGCTCCATTTACTTCGACCGTGCGCAACAGTATACCTCCCTGTCCCGGGTCTCTTTCTTCTTTCCGCTCTGTTCTTTATGTGCCTCACGGTACTGCGCGGACGAATTGCGCGATTTCGGTGAGTTATCGGACGAATGACCGGGGCGCCCGATTTATCCGGTGCAGCGGTGCGTTCAGTACCCTGAAAAGAACATTTGTGATGGTAAATTAGATGACGTGTATTGTAGTATTATTTTGGTAAAGAAAATTTAATATAAAAAATAATTTTTATACTCTTTCACGAAAAATGACTTTGACAATGGAAATCTTCGGATCGCGAATGAGTTATGAATAAACCAATACTATGAAATGTATTTTTTTAAATTCATCTATTTGTAACATCGATCAAAGACAGGAAGCTACAATCAATGTGAGAGCGAAAAAAATTTTAATTATAAAAAAATAAACGTATTTGAAATTTAGAATTTCAAAATGGTTAAAATCTTTCGTTCACTGTGATCGTTCAAAATTTCAAGCACCTAAAAATAATTTATAATGAGATTAACTTTATCACGTCATATAATTTTGGTTTATCAAAAGTTTATTATTATCGTAGGTCACTATAGGTCTGTTCAATGCTTCTTGAAAAATGAATATGGATCCTCATTATTGGAAATAAAATTATATAAAGAATTTATAGCAGCAGCATGGTAACCGTAATAGTTGCTTTAGTCCGTTTTCAAAAGACTTCTTTAATTTACTGCAAAGTTATTTTCTTATTATTCTAAATTTAACAGTGACTACTAATGTAATAAATTGTAATAAACAATTTATCTTATAAATTAAGAAGAAAATGGCACATGCAAACATATTACATAGATAAATCTTCGTAAAGTTTTATTATTTTCACTTCTTGGAAATATTTATTTAAATGTAAGATTAATCCTCTGACGCAGTATCCCGAGATATCTTGTCCAAACGTGGTTTTTACCGTAGCGAGGAGGACGAGGTACCTCTTCTTGATGTTATAAATTTTTCATATAAATAAAAAAAAAATTATGCATTAGGAAACGAAAAAATCGGGTAAAATGATTACTCAGAAGAGTATTTAACTCTTCTTCCTTCATCCTTGATGTATCATGAATGATCAGGTGTAACTTAAGCGACATCCATTTCAAACCATAATAATAAACTAAATAAATCGTTCCATATCTTGACATACGATCTCCCCCCTCCCCCCATTGATACAAATGTTAACTGAAGACAAATAAATCGGCAAGAACGACTTAACTTACGGCACTGTAAACGTATCTTCAAACTACCTGCGCGACTACTTGCCATTTTCGCGACATTCCAGCGCTATCCCTCCCGGATACTCCTAACAAGCCGCATAAATCTTATCCCCCTCCTCTCTTCGCAAATAAACAGAGCTGTAGCATGTGCCCCCCCCCCCCCCCCTTTCTTTCATGTACCCGCGTCGGCGGTTGTAGCTTCGGTCGCAATTAGAAGATGACGGTCGATACGCGCCCGCGTTTGAAGTTCGATAATCGAATGGCCTTTTCTCTTCCCTCCACCGAGACAGAGAGAAAGAGAGTACCAACGCGAAGTTCGCCGCGCGGATAATCTTCAATTAGTAATTTATGCGTATTCCCCGGGGTTATTTAATGCGTGCGCTCTACCCCCGCGCGAGAATTGAATGCGAAAGTGATCGTAAATTTTCTTTTTCCACGGTGACACGTGCGCGGGAGAGGCGATTTATCAAGATTATCGGGGCAAAGAGTTTCGTTGTTCTTGAGAATTCTGAAGGTGGTTTTACCTTGGATCGTGCTTTTTTCTCGAAATTTCACGCTGAAATATGCGATGCATTGTTAATTTATGGCTCGCGATAGTCCGTACTTCAAACGTAATTGACTTCATTATAAAAAGTTTCGTAATGCGAAAGGGAGCGTTGGAAATGAGCCCGTGATATGATCCAAAAGGAACTCGTGTGAAAGAGTTATTATATGGGCACGTTAAAAAGGATAATTTTAATCAACGTGCTAAGTTTCATAATATAAAAAGAATCATTAAATGTTGAGCCTATAGAACATTTACACTAGTACAATCAATATTTTCTAAAGACATATAATAGATTCTTCAATTATTATAGCCTTGATCTAGGAACATTACACTAACCGTAACTTTGTAATTAAATTGTTACTCTATAATATTAGTTAAGAAAGAATGGTTAATTTTAATAGATATTCAATGACAGTTTCAAAAACAACGTCTTCACTAATTGAGGTGAAATATTTTAATATGCAAGGGGATATTATCATACAACTCATCGTCGTTTTCGTCATACTGGCTTAATGATGAAATCTAATGAGGGCCAAAAGCACTGTGAAAAGAGTCTTATTGTGCCACTCTTTTCTCCCAACACGAAGACACAATAGTTGCATTATTGTCCTACGAAAAGAAACCTGCGATTGCTAAATGGGCGCGCGCCCGTTGTACACGAGATAAAGCTAAATTGGAAGGTCGTGAAATTGACTTTTTTGAAACAAGGCACATTAGGCACACTTAATCGTCTTATCGTGTAGATCTAATTCGTAATTGTGAGTTCAGCTATGTGTCGCAAGTCGACGGTTTCATGCCGTACGCGTGATTTTTCATAACTTGCCATGTTGACATTATTAATAGATCATGCCAGTTTTTTTTTAAATTCTTTTTATAGTTAACATCAGTTGTGATTACGATGAAAGAGGCATACTTTTTCTTTGGTGGAAATTCAACTTTCTAAACTATTACTCATCTTTTATTTGACTATACCTGATAGAACTAGAACGTAAACGCTTCATGTAAATGAGCGATCTTGTTTCCATAGCTTTGATATTGGGGTTAGCATATCAACTGCCTAAAAGTGAAAGATACAGAACGTTATTTGTTTTAATTTGAATCCTCACTTTCGAAGAGATCGACAGAGTCGTTTTTTTATAATTCATAAAATAATTGTAGGAATTACAAAATTTTTATAGAAAATTCAAATGTGAAACTAACATCTTGTAATTAAAATTAAATATGAAAATATTTGTATGATTCTTAGTAATTTTAAATATTATATACATATTTTAGAGTGCCATTAAGAAAATAGGTCAATGCTAAGGCTTAAAAAGGTATTTCGTATTTGAAGCTAAATGTTATACTTTAAAAAATTATAAAAATTATGAAAATATTCGTACCTTGAAATCACACATGTATTTATGCTAGCTTAATTAGGTTAAATTCTCTTAAGTTTATCTTGACATTTCAAGCATCGTAGTATACGTTATACAATTTTTATGTAAAAAATCAAATGAATTGGTTTGAAAAGTCAACAAGTTTTCGAGAACACTCAGTATTTATTGAAGTAAAAAGACAAGTAGAACAAATGACTTAGATTATAATTTCATTTTTATATTATTTTTCTCATAAAAGATTAAAAAACGAAAAGGAAAGAGGTCCTCAAAGCAAACAAAGACCTTTTCTAATATAAGTTTGCATTTTCTTAACAAAGACTGAAAACTATCGAATTACAATGACTAATTACGAAAAGAAACTCCGTTAAAACCAACGAATAATCCTTAATCACACTCGACACGCTTACTATAAACCTCGCAAACAAAATTCACAACCAGTCATCCTAAATCACAAACTGGCCGCTGTCTCTCGTTACACCTCGCAACACCTTTCCGCGAGCGCGAGCTCCAACGACTCATACCGCGTCACTCCCTCAACAATGTAAACACGCAGCGTCGGTTTATTGCGCAAGTAGCTCGGCACCGCAGCCGTAAAAGATAACGTAACGTAGTCACCGCCGCTTCCGCACGCGTATATACTTTTCAATTTCGAATGCGTGTATGCGTGCGCATCTGTCGCGCGTAACGGTAAGTCCCGCGCGCGGGCGTTAGCAATTACGGCATGTCTCGGCATTTTTTAGCCGGGGGTATAGATGACGACGACGTGAGGGTGCTTCTGGTATCTGTCGGGGGAACCGTTAGCCTTCGAGAGACTACGACGGATGGCTTTTTTGCGTGGGGGAGTTACGGATGTCGGTGTATTTTTAAGATAGGAGAACGTTCTTTTATCTTTTTTATCGAAATATGGAATTCATAGGCTCGAAAATAAAATGTGTTGGTTTAAACGGAACGAGATATTCGGAGTCTTTGCTTTTTTTGTTTGTTTATAGTAAGAGAGAGCATTTTGTAATAAACTCTTATGAAAGCGTTATCAAACTGTTTATAGCTTAAAAGGTTTACGAAAGCTTTACTACCGTCTGACATTATGAGCCCGGAAAAAAGTTTTAACAGATCTTGGCGGAAAGTTCGTGCCTAAGCTTGTAATTAATTTCTTCCTACACTTTTCCAGAACAAGAAAATAAAGAAAGAAAAAAATATCATGGAAGGCAAAAAAATATTTATATAAACAAATTCATTCCCAAACAGTTTTTTGTTACTTTTGAAAATTATATAAAATTTAATTTAATTTTCTAAAAGTTATGGAAATTGAATAAAACTCGAATTTTCGTAGATTATTGTATTATTTTTCACAGCAGATTCATTTCAAATACCATTATCTAATCTGCTAAATCATTTTGATAATAATTAATAAGTCATCATCGATTATCTTAAATCTCTTTTAATAACAAATTGTATTTTTGTTTCAGGTAAGATCAACGATTATCATACTACATACCTGAATTTCTCGTGGTGAGTAATATACATGTGCCTCCATGAAAACCCACGCCTAATTACATTTTTCGACTGGTGACGCATCTGGACGTTACGTCATGGACGAACGTCCTGCTGCACGGGACACGTTTCGTTATCAGCTTCGGTCTACAAATTGAGTGCGTGGAAGAAATTTCTCTTTTTTTATGCTACTGATCGCCGGCATTTTTCGAAACTGAAACACACTGTTAAACTCAGATTTAGAGTTTTTAATGCTGATTTGATGAGTGATAGGTATTGAAACAGTGGTTAGGAATTGGGAATATTTGGAAAATTATCTTTAACGTTTAGAGTATATATATAGATGACTAAATGATGGTTGAAATTTGAACTTGGAATACTGGAATACTCTTCTTTCTTCTTCAAACATTAAGTCTTGGTATAAAAGTGTTCTAAAAATTCAAAGCAAATCAAATTAAAGCGATAAAAATAGTATATAGTTTACTCAATCTCTCGAAATTAAAAAAAAAAGAAGCAGTAATTTTTCTCCCTATTTTTCCATTAGTGTGTACTACTTTGACCAATTATTAAATTTATAACAGCCACAACGTCCACGAATGAACCTCAAGTTGTCATTCATCATTAAAACGCCATTGATCCAGCCACATTTATAACTCTGACGAAAAAAACCGAAGCTATTGACGTAAACAGAGAGAACCCCCTCGCGATTTCGTTCTTTGTCCCTCTTGCTTCTCGAGACATCCTTCGAGACCCCTCTCGAGTATTGTGCCCAGCAAAGGTGTCTCTCTCTCTTTCTCCAAAGAGCCAGCATTGGAGGTCCGTAATTATCCCCCGACGTCACCCTCTCTTTCTTCTTATAAGGGCCACTTGACGTCTTCGCGATGAGAGGGAGACCCTGAAAGATATAAATTTACAATTAATAATGGTTACTTTTTGTGCCCGATAATTGATGATTTTCGTTTGAATGGAGGAATGAAGAGTGTAGATTTTTTTTTCAGTTGTTTTGTTTGTTCAGTCACTTGTGATCTGTTGGTAAAATTAATGAATTTCTCCATCAATGGTTCTTTTCATAAACATATATTTTAGTAGAGAATGATAAGTAATCAAATCATATTTTATTCAAAACAATGTTATATATTCTTAGATTTATTAAAACTAAAGTAAACAAACTATAAATAAAGTTATTCGTTGATTGTATGTAAAAAATACTCGTGATAGCAGACTTCAATTCTCGATTTTAGTAGTTAATGTTGCAGTAAAACAGAAATTAATTTAAATGCAATCATCGTTACCAATCGTTAAAAATATTTCTATAACAAGGTTATTATTATTATTACTAAATGCGGTGGTAAAACTGTTATGCAGATAGCATTGGAAAAGGAATACAAAGTCCATTAGTTTCTCATCAGTGGCATCGATAATTTTCGCCCGGCTTTTGTGGTTCTTTTTATGTCGCGGAAATGCGCTATACGATAGGCTGGAACGTATGTGCCGGCGCATCAAGCGACAATGTTCTCCCTTTCATTCGATGAAAATGCCCCCCGCCATCTGGAATAATGTGTACGTTCTCGCGAAAAGTAACGTGGTAGGTTGTGAATTTACTTTAATTCAGATATATAATGGTTGAATGAAATTAAAATTTTTTTATTATAATTTTCTTCATTTATTCACTTTTTTTGTTTGAAAAACTAACGATTGTCTTTACAAAGTGTATCACAAATATCTTTCTAAACTTTCCATTGTAAAGTAATGTGAATTGAACTACAAACATGAAAAACTAGAGCTGATATTTTTAGGTCACTCATTTAACTTTTTTGTATTTCTATTGCACCAGATGACAGGAAAAGAAAGTTTCACTGTCCTTAATGTCTATGCCTGTACATTTCGAAAGTAAAATTCGTTGTTTATTATAGGTCAAATCCAAATAAACAATAATACTTCCACTAGAACAATTTTTTTGACATAACAAAAAAAATTTCTATCAGAAAAGAATTTATTTACTCACACACATTAAGAAGACGTATGCACAAAATAACACTGCTTATTACGATCACCGAGCGCACCTCAATTTTTTAACGTCCGTTTAGCCCGAATAAAGCACGCGAAACGACGCGGACATTCTTGCCCGTTCGCACGCTCGATATGCACGAAATGCGTTTCGTCGTTGCCGTCATCTCGTTGGCTCCATACCAACCGCACAAATGGATCCATACGACGCGACGCGAGTGCGCTACGGACACTGTACTTCTGCTGGCCATTTGGGCGCAAAATGAAATGTTTGTCGGGAAATCTTTGAGCTTCAATTTTAAGTGTTGGCAGAGGCAGATGGTATTGTGGACTGTTGGGCAATGAGGTTTTCCTAGAATGAGGAGTGAGATGGAATGATTTTACACGTGATTTGTGGTTTTTTATTATTTTGAAGTTTATCCTATTTATTACTCATTTTTACTTATAATTAAAAGTTGAAGAACCATATCAAACTGAAATATTTGATAAATATATATTCATAAAGTCTCGAAACAAAAATGTACATATTTTTAGATACATCAGCGCGTAACGAAAAAGAACCACCATCGCTCACAAAAACAGTCTGTCCGAAATCTGCGAAAAAATCCCTCGACAACTCGGCAATACCTTTCCACTATACGGCTACAACGCGAAACCCGTAAAAGTACATTAGCAAGTTCCACGTGTCCCGGCAACCCCAAAAATTGCGTTTCAAAACACGATCCGCGTAAAACATCACAGCGTCAGCCGCAGTCGCGTTAACCTAGCGCATTACGCCATAACTCCGCGCAGAAATAACCTTATCGCGCGTCGGAGCAACGAGCGGTGACGCGATGCTTTTCGATGAGTTTTCCCGAGGCCCATTGTCGTGCACTTTTATGAGCCGTCCGCGCTGTTAGGTCTGCGTCGTTCCGGGTAATATACACGCCGTTCTGATCTGAAGCTGTCCTGCGATTTGCCGGATTGGATCGGTGATTATCGTAGGTGGTGGGAAACGAGAAGAATGGAGAAATTATAGTTTTTAGGTCTTTAAATGAATACATTTGTGAAACAATTTGAAGGTTTATTATAACCTATGCGAAATTGTGTATTTATCAATATCGCTACAGTTACTATGGTTTTTATAAATTTTGATTTATCTCATAATGACGACTGCATGATTATTACGTTATTTTAATCATTTTTAGGATATTTTACGTCACTTCACATGGTTTTTGTAGTAGTTTATTAAATAATATTTTACGTTACTTAAAGACCGATAGGGAATCCTTTTGCTTTATAACAAATTTTCTGACAAATTTATCAAGAAAGTAGTATATTTAAATAAAATATTTTTCATTCAAACAAAATCCAAACTTCGCAATGAAAATATTTCCGACACCCATTTCAATTTCCGCTACGTTCGCTCAATTTTTTTAACTCACCAGTGATAGGAAATCTCTCTTTTCAGTTCCGAGTAATTCGCAATATGCACATTTGCATTCCATTATTCAGCACCGGTGCATCCGCGAGCGATTTTTCGGCGAGCCAGCCACGAAAAGAAATCAGTATAGCTGCGCGGGACAAGAGGAACGCACGCGGCAATAATTAAATTCCCTTTTTGCGCCGCGCGCGAATAATTCAGCGGAGCGCTCGCACACACATGCGGTGAATCATTTACGCGCCGTAATAACACATTTACGACGGCTACCTCGCGCTGAATGATTAATCGCCCGAGAGAGCGACGCTCGCGTTACCTTTTTTTCCTTCATTTTTCGCCCGACTGTGTGAGTATAACTTATTTATTTGCTCTCTTTTGCTCCTCTCGTGTGCGTGCGGGGGTGTCTTTGCCATGCCGATAATCGATTGGGACACTGGAGCTGCGCCGGGGAAGCCAATTTTTTTGCGGTTTTTTTCGGTCCCAGGCAAAATTAAAAACTTGGCGAAGAGAGAGCGGAAAGTTATTAATCGGTGGCTTTTTAACGTGAGAGACGGGAATGTGGCAAAAAATTTTGCACCCATAGCTGTGGTTAAATTTAATTTAGATACTGGAAGTTATTATATTATGAAAAATTGTGAATTATGCAGTAGATATAGCTCTTGAATTATAAATTCTTTACTATGGATATGGACTTATGGGTTATTTATTAGTAATTTTTGGCTTTGAAATTTTCACCTCGTATAACACAACCTTTTTCCAGATGTACTATTATTAATTTATATTTTCAAAGAATTCCTTACTGTTTGATTATTTTTTGCTAAAATTAAACATCCATTATAACTCTGGAAGAAGCTGTCTAATATAAAATGCATACCGGAAGGATTAAATGATTGTATAAATTTTGTTTCGTATAAAAGGAAACTTCATTCTCTGCCATTATCAATATCTATAACAGCCTTTGTCTAATAGTGAGTATATAAAATCACTAACTTGAAATTGCCCGAATATTCACACCCATCTGTACTTCGCAACGACCTAGGAATGCACTTCACCTACTACGATCCTCGAACCGCTCCTCTTGCATTACTAGCTCCGCTCGCTTTCTTCGACCCTCCCTTATTATGTCACAGCTCCTCGCTTCACCAATCGGTGCACAATCAGCCTCGACTCGAACGACCAGAAAGAGAAAGAGAGAGAGAGAGAGAGAGAGAGAGAGAGACGCAAAGAAAAGCCCCGCGCAGACCATTAAAAACTCCGGCGGAAAGAGCTTCGCGGAAGCTCTTTCCTCTCTCGCGCCACTTGGACGTTAAAGCACTGGAAGTCGTTACGTAATTTACGACGGCCAATGGACGCGCGCTTGGCTCCCGAGTTGCGAAACGAGCTAGCTGCCTGTCGGCGGAGAGAGAGAGAGAGGAAAGGCTTCGCCATAGTGTGAGAGAGAGAGCGCAATAGGCAAATTTTCATTTTATTTTGCGCAGTCGTGCTTTCCATATGCAGTGTAAAGGAGACTTGCGGCCGCTATGTGTTGCAGCGACGCTAACAATGGGGAGGGAGAACTTTCTCTCTAGGTTTGTAAGAAAAAGGAAAATGCTGGATAACTGATAGGCGAATGGTGAGATTGTATTTTGCGTGAGACCCGTGGCGAGTTTTTGTGTCTGTCCTGTGGTAATTCACTGGTAATGCGGTAGAATAGTTGAGAAATAGAAAAGGTTAAGTGAAGTCTTATCTTTTATGGTATTGAATTAAGTAATAAAGTGTGAAGAATATGCAACCACGACGCCGTTGCATGAAATTTGCAAAAACTTATTTCGTTCGCGATATTCTGGTTTAAATCTACATCCTTTTTCTGAATGGAAAATTTATAAAATCGTTTTCTGTATATAACAGCGAATAAAGCAAAAAAAAAAATGATTACCAACATTCAACTATAAGTTTAAACAAACACAGAATAAATAACCTTTCTCCACTATACAATAAACACAAAACAAAATGACAAATTCCTAGCGCAGAAGGAATATCTCCCGGAGCACGGCTTTGTCGGCACTCGGCTAATCTCCGTTATCATTCACCTGCGCTCCTTTGCTGTAAAATCCCGACCTTTCGGGACCAAGTCTGCACACACATACAGCCGTCAGCCATCCTCTCCTCTCTCGACGTCACGAGGCAATCGGATTTAAGCCGGGCACGCGTTCTCGTCAACGACAGATCTCTCTCCCCTCCGTCTGTCGTTTGCAATGCAAAGACTCTCTACGAGAGAGAGAGAGAGAGACGTCGTGCTGGCATTCGGCATTGCGCCGCATATTATTCAAGGATGCGCGATTGCGCAGGCTGGGCACGCGTTCCCCTCCACGGCTGTTATTGTCGGCGACGTACCTCCTTCCAGCGTGTGCATGAATTCTGCATTCCGCGAGATGAGAAGACACTCTCTCGACTTTTGGCGCCCAACGAAACTGGCGGCAGTGCAGAGGATTGCGCAGTGGCTCTTCTTCTTGCGCCCTCGCTGTAAGCGACTTCTACAGATGTCTCGGTCGTTGACTCGGCACAGAGCGTTGACGGAGATGCTTTTAAAAACCTGAGCGATCCGAGACGGTGGGATTAACATATTCAGTTGTTGTTTTGCTGCTGTGTCGTAACGCGGATCGTTTTAAATGGCTCTCCGGGTTGTGCTGCTGCTGGGGCCAGGAAAAAATTATTCTGCGACGTCTATTTCTGGAATGATGGTGATGTTATCTGAGTCTTTTTAATTCACGAGAAGACAATGTAAACTTGTCCGGAACGGATAAATATGTTTTTGAACTGCAAAATTGTCGGGACGAATATGTTCATGTCTCATTGCTGTATTAGAGTATTATGATTGTTGTTCTTCAATGCGAATCTTCTAACTTCTTATAACCAAAACCTCGATAAACAGCATAAACCGAAGCGTGTTTTTGAGCTTAAACAACTCACTCATAATCTCTTCCTATCATAAACCAAATCCCAATGTGTCCCATCCCACCTACTACCGCACTTTTCACGTCAGTTCTATAACGACGCGTGGCCGATCATTCACCCTCATTATACGCTTAGTCAGCCAGTCGACGGGTTTACGTTATCGTGGCAGACAGTCTGGCAGGATTATGGGCTACTTTCGGCGCGACCTCCCGTTTTTCCCGATAAAGACGCTTACGGGGATGAATTGATCCAGAAAAATAGAGTATTGAGATGGTATTAGCCGAGGGATGGCGGTTATTGGAGGTTACAGCGATTTTTATTTTCTTTGGAGTTTATCTACGTTTCGGTATTGTTGGCAAGGGCTAGATTGCGGTGATTTATTAGTGGGTGTTGGTGCCGACGCTGACTAATCCCTTTATTTCTGAGGTGTTGATCCGTTAATCGTAGCTAATTGGTATATTTTTTTCAGATTCTTGGTTCAATCTATTATCCAATTAAATTTATAATTGTCAACTTTAGACATCTACAATTTGCCACTGAAGAAACAAAGCACCTATAAATACTAAGAAAAATACAAACACTAATAAAAAGATGAAAATATATTTATGAAAAAAATCTAATTCCACGTAATTGTTCAGTCTCCCGACGAACCCCCCACTGTACCCAAACTGAATCTTAAAATTAACCGCACGGAAAAGCTTCCGGCAACCCAACCCATCCAGTCTACAAAAATACATCATTTTATCCTGAAAACAGCGCATTAAAAACTTCCGAGAACGGCCATAAGCCACTTTGTGCTCGCTCGCTTGTGCGTGCGTGCGCCTCCTTATGCGCGGCGCACCTGAGTCCTTCGAGAGGTTACCGGAGACGCAGGAGGAGGAGGAAGAATAAGGGCCCCGTGAGAGACTTTTTTCCCTCTCCTGCAAACTAAAAGCTCGCGCGCGTACGCACACGCGGCGCGGCCATTAAGCCGTTCTCCCTGGGCTACGTGACTTTGCGCCCTGCACGTGACTCGAATGCGCGTGTCCATTGTTTTTGATCTTTCTCGTGTCGTCTTCTTTTTTTTCGGAGAGAGGAAGGCGCAGGTTCGTGAATATCGTGTGGGGCGATATAAACAGGAAAGAGCGCGCGGTTTTTCACGCTCCGCGGGCCTTTACGTAATGCCGTCACGAGTTCTGTGACAGATCGATCGCGCGAATTGCGATCGTGATTTCAGATCGGGTGCACAAGGGTTTTCAAAAATCATAGAAATGTGTAATGCGCTGAAAGCTGTATAGAGTGAGAATTGTATTATAGTTCTCCATTAAATAATAATTAATTTTTAAATGAAATAGAAGTATTCGTGATGCGTTGTGCGATTGACAGACTTTGATTGCACGAGCAGATGGAAAAAAATAAAAGCGTGTAAAGTACGCGTAGTTAGCTTTAATCCTCTTTTAAAAGATTATGAACTGGGAAGCAGTGATGTCAAATTATTTGCGACGTAATGCAATGCTCGCTGATTACGTGATTACGTATGTGATAAGCTAGTGAAATAATAGCTTGCGCGGCCCGCGAATTAAATTCTAAAAAAAGTTAATATATATTGAATCGGATTGAAAAGCTTTTCATAAAAAAGACTAATAAAAAATATTACTTTATTTCATTTTAAACTGCTGCAATATTTTATGGATTTAAAATAGTAAAATTTTTAAAAACCAAATTTCACCATTTGAGTAATAAAAAATAAATGACCTATGACTTGAATTGCTTTTAAACGTAAATATAAATTTTATACAATACCAATCGAACTAGTATGATTTTATGTACACATTCGTAATCTAAAAAATAATTGAAGAGTAAATAATCAATTATCCACAATGTAGAAGACATTTAAGGTTTCCCAAATAGTTTAATATTTTACGCATACTTTTGTTTATTAAAATCGTATGGAATAGCCAATATTTATTTAACGGTTGGATAAATTAAAAAAAAATTCTATTAACACACGTACGTTAACATATTTCATAGAAAAAACAAAAGCAATATCAACAATGAATTCTCTCGAATGAAAAGGTGACCGTCGATAGCATCGTACCGATTGATTTTATTTTTAAATATTTTTCACCGTCCAAAAGTTTTTTCGCATTGAGGTACTGCATAGCGCGAGAAATAATTTAATCTATTGTTGACAGTCAGAAAAATCTATATCTGAAGGTTTATTCTTGTTGTAGCAAATAAAGGAGTTTGTATATTTGTTCAAGAGCACAATTTTTTATTCTATTCATATAAACTTTAGCAATTAAAAGACTTTTGTGTGAGTGGTGAAAAATGTTGAATTTGCCCAGAGCTGAAAAAAAATATAAACGAGATTTTATCGGTACGTGAATAGTTTAACGTTTGTTTGTATATGACTGCCTATTTGTTGTGTATTAAATTTTCAAATACTTTTTTGTGTATAATGTGGACAATCAAAATGCTCAATATATTTTTATAAAATAAGTGGTTTAATATTGCAATTTTTTTATTGAATTTGGTGAATTTAATTTAGTAATAGAGCTGGTTTTTGATCACACAATATAACTTTAAAAAGTTTTAGGTGTATAACGCAAAATCAGCAGAGCGAAGAAAATGTCAATAAAAAATTTAATATCTTCAATTTTTATTTCTTTCACAACCTTTTTATTTACAGACAACCTTATTGCAAGATATAAAACTGACGTATATTTTCTTGAAATAAATGAAAAATGCTGTCAACTTATTTCTTACACATATAAATCAATAAAGCGAAAATTATTGCTAAAAAGGAATAAAAAATAAAAAATTTCAATCAATATCAAAAACATTGATGGACCTAAGCATTTAAATATGATAACATATTAATATTTACAGGTACAAATTTTCCTCCAAAATAAAATATATTTGCAAAAGCTGGTATTAACCTTTTGCGTCATAGTGGTACGTATTCTTACCACTTATTTTATAACCGTTTATTAAGATTTCAAGTAATTTTCAAGATAATTCCGCGTTGTTTTTCACTATTTCTAATAGTATACTAAAGTATCTCCAAGATCCCAGGGAAATTATTGCAACATGTTATTTATTACGATTTTTATAAACAAATTCAGTGACAAAAGCGTGAAACATCAAGGAATAATATGTGACTCAAAGGATTAGATAGTTAGAGATCTCAGATAGGATTTGCAAAATTTGAAATGGCGAATATGATATTTTTATATAGATATCTTTTTTAAAAATGAATTTTTCTGGAAAAATTGATATTTCTTTTATAAATATATTACAAACAATGAAATTGTTTTTTGAAAGAAATTTTTATTCCCGTCGTATGCGTAAAATGTTAGGAATAACTAAAAGTTGACCGCTACGTTGAAAAGGTTAACATAAATGTACACCCGACATTAACCTGTACAAATGTTGGCTTAAAAAAGTTTCCTTTCTCACCAACCTCACATATCTTGAAAAAATCATCTTACTTTCGCTGGCAAAAGAGAAAGCCCACCTAACCTCAAAATAATCGAACACCTCCCGTTCCCTAAACCCCGACCGCTCTTTTTAAAATCGGCCCGCGACAAGACAATCCTAACCTCGAAAACACGTAATCGCACTTCGCCCGCTCCTTACCAGCCATACACACAGCACACATACACCTCCCGTACAAAAGCGGTCCCTTATCCCCCTCGGGGCAAAGCTCCGCGCGCGCTCACGTCCACTCGTATCTTATCCCTGGTTATTGCAGTATCGCTCGCTGCACTCTCCGCAGCAGCCGGCCCGTTACTTTTACTTCATAAATTTTATCTCTCTCGCGAGCGTGTATATACGCGCGTATATACGTACCTCATGAATATTTGAGCCCGCATGTATGCGCGCGCGCGAGCGTAAATAACGCCTAATTATGCCGGCGGTTGAGTATTCGCTTTCTCGAGAGAGCGAACGAGAGAGATATTCCGCGACTGCGTTTGACGCCCGCTGAATTAATTCGCGCGCTTTATTATTTAGCGCGCCGCTCGAGGAGTTGCCGCCGCTGCTGCTGCTGCTGCTGTGCAGTAGAATGCTATATATGTATACCCGAACGGGGGACATATTATTGTTGAGAGCGTAGGCGTGTGTTTTACGGAAATTTGTTCGTTTGTTTGCTTTGTTTACCCAAGGAGCAGCGGGACTGCAGGATTTTCTTTTGTTTAAACGTCTTCAAATTTTGCGAAATATTGGAAATTAAATTCCCATTTATTCATTTTGACGCTAAGGAATATTCTTAAAAGTATTGTAATTTTGTATTTAGAAAGAAAAGGTATGTTGTTTATCAGATTTTCTGAAAAATAATTCATAAAGTCAGTATACATAAAGCATTTTTGATAACATAAGCTTCTTAATAACAAAAACTATACTAATTGATACTACCAACCAGACTTGCCTAATTCTGTTGGAAATATTTCTTTCACTGGCTGTCAGATTTAACTTATGACTGATTAAATTAAAATAATAACTCGTATAAAGTACGTCAATTGCATTAGCCAGCCTTTAAAATCTTTTCAATCTGATTGACTCTTGGTCAACCCTACTAATATGAATAATATTCGTGGCAAAACTTGAAAACCTCAATTAAGTCGGTATCAGTGATATGCTCATGAAAGCCGTAACAAACGTGACGCAAAGCCAGAAAACATGGGTCACATTGGAAATCAAAGGAAAAAGTGTGATTCGAACGGGAAATGTTATTACGATCAAAGAAACACACGAACCGTTTGACGTTAGAAAGCACTGGCTGCTATTCATAATTGACTCGTTCAGCAATCCTCGCTTTTCAATATGAGTTTTTATTTACTCTTGCTTTCTATTCGATGCAACTTTGTATAAAGTTTTTAATGTCAAAGAATTCTTAGATAGTTAGGGTCGATCGGCAGTTTTTATTCGTCATAAATATTCTATGGACTAGGCCACGTGTAACAACTAACTTCTAACTTTTCAATTATAATCAATACTTGAATATGTAGAAAAACAATTTTCAAACAAGACACAAGACACAAACAAACCGAAAACACATTTCACTTAACCTCAAAATCGTCACTTTTTCCCTTTACCATTAAAAAATAATCCTCATCCTCAACTCGCCATCATACTTTCATCCCAACCAAAAATATTCTACTTACTCCAGGATAACGACGAGCCGACCCAAAACCTCTCTCTGCAGTCGAAAAACAACCGACGACGAAGGCGGATCCATCCGAAAAATTATTTGCCTCCCCTCTTCTCCCCGTTCTCTCTTGTGCACCTGTGCATGTTTACCTTTCATTTCCGAAAGTGCATCCGCGCTCTTTCGAGGCCGCGCGCGCGCAACGACTTGGCATTCCGGGCGCACGTAGCGCAGGTGCCTTTTTAACATTGACGCCACGTCGCTCGTTCGGACGATGATTAACAATAGTATCGGCTTTGTAGCGCACATACGCGCGCTTTGCTGACGATGTGATCTGTGTATACCTATGCATTTACTAAAGTTTGTTTGGCGTTGTTTGGACTTTGTTTGGATAGTTGGAAAGATGGAAGTTTGAGATGAGCTTCGGTGTTTTTTTCTTGGTTTTCTTTTTGGGATTTAGGTTATTAGTAAGTTTGAGGTTATGCAACGTAAATATTGCATTTTTAGTAAGATGTAGACGGAAAATATTTTTGTTAATGCTGGGAAAAAATAATTGTTTACTGTTGCCAAGTAGTTAAGTATATTTCTACTATTCACTATACTGAAAGATACCATTAAAAATTATTCGTATAATCATAGATAAATAATACTTTTTTTACGATACATTTAACTAATGGCAAAAGTAAAATCTTTCTTTCTGACACACGAGACGAATTGAGAAGTAAAAAGACATTTACTTCACTTACCTCGGAAACGCGAGATGTGCGAAGTCTCGACCGCAGTCTATAACACCTTGTAACGCGGGGAAATACAGAAAAAGGCGTTGCACTTTATTTATGTAACTTCGCACAAGTCGTATTCTTTATGCCGGTCGACATGTAATACTTCTCAATGGACTCGAGTTCAACAACGTCGTTATACTTGAAATATCTATATCGAAATGAGGCTATATTTTCTGTACGTGAGGATGGAATTATTGTTTTTTTTTTACAAGCAGCGCAATAATATTGCGTTATCATTCATCTTATTAATTATAATTTTTTGGTATTAAAATAATTATTTCCAGGCTTTTTAATTAATCAAATTATTAATTTCATCCAATATTTTAACATCGACATTAAAAGGAAAACTGTCTGTACATAATTTTTTCAACCATAAGTATACCGCGTATTAAATTGAAAAGCTTCGTTGACATTTTTATGACCAAATTATCATTGAAGAAATTCATTTGAAACACATCAAAACCACGGCGGCTCATCGCCGTAACCGTAAAAGTCATAAATAACCCATGTAAACTCAAAAAATACGCCTCCAGAGAATTTCTCGGTTTAAAAAAAAACCTTTTCGATCTCTCTTATTCATTGCAATTCGATCGGCATCGAATATCCGTGCGTGCGCACAGACACACACGCGTTCTTTTTCCGATTGCGAATTTCACCTCCACCTTCAAAGGCCCGAGAAAATAAATCAAACGCGGTGGCAGTCGAATTGTCTCTTTTTCTCTATGTCCCCCTCTCTCTCTCGCTCGCTCTTTCCCTCGTTTTAATTAATGATACGCTTTTTCTCCGCGCGAATATTGATTGAAAAAGGAAAAATTCGCACGCGAGTATCGAGTCCGTCTGTTTTTTTCATTTGTTTCATCGACGCGCGCTCTCGCTGCGGATCGACGCTCTTGACAACTCGAATGAAAATAACCGTTAAAGTATGTCGTTGACTTACTTTTTTTTAATATATATATATATATATTCGCCGCCATTATCGCGACCAATGAGCTGGAACTCGGAAGAGAGAGAGCGAGAGTCGACTTGTCGGCTGGTGAAATGTTTATTGTCAAAAACGTCATCGTCAATGGCGGCGTCAATTTTTTTTTCAAATGGCTTATTATAGCGTGCGAAGAGCGGAATCGAATCGACGCTTGGGAATGAAATAATTTTAAAGTGTCCGTTGGTCAATATCAGTTTATGCTCTGCCCTGTTGTTGTATAATGCTGTTTTACTGTGGTATTTTTCGTTGCGTATAAATTATGACGTTGCATAATGTTTATAAAAAATATAAAAAAGAAAAGTAATGATTGCGATTAAAAAGAATTTGGTTGAACATTAAAAAAGTTATTTGTCACAATAATTTAAATTATTAAACTTTTCCACAAAACGTGGAATACAAATAGATTTTGATATATTAAGGATAATTTATGCATGAACACAATTTATTATTTTATTAAAAAGCAATATTTTACTCGTTTCAATAAACCGGAATAATTCAGTTCATTAAATATTAAAATTATCAAAGTAACTTTCAAATATTGAGTATTCCTAAAAAAATATGTATTAAAAATAAATGATATCGTTTGAATTCAAAATAAAAGCGTTCACAAAATTCTCTTGCTATGTAAAAACCAACAAATATCTTGATGGAAAAAAATGTTTCAAATGTTTTCTTCTTCCTGTATCTACGGCCCTTATTTTTTCACATTACATCGTCGTCATTCGAGTGCAAATGGCACGCACGCGAGCCATCATTCAAGCTAAAATCTTCCCTCCGTATACGACGTCCGATTTTCATTACACGCAAGCGCGCGTGATGTCACTTAATCGCCGCTAGCGCGCGCGGAAAGAATTTTAGCCCGCAAATCTCGGCGCGGATGGTAATACCCGGATTACGAGGTTTTAACGGGAATAGCGTCTGTTATGAGGTAAGAGAAAAATGCGTGGTTTAAGCGGAAGAGAGAGCGGACGGGGTGCGCGTGTTTGTGTGTAAATGATGATGGAAATCATTTTTATTTTTTTTTTTTTTAAATTAAAACTCTTAATAATTCTCTAATTCCTGAATGAAAATCATTTGCAATTATTAGGACTTTAAATATCAAACATTTGCAATTATTAGGACTTTCAATATCAAACAAAATAAGTTAGTGAGGGTATTTTTGCATACGTGAAAATTTTACATCCAAAGAACACTTTCGCACGCTTTTTGCAAGAATCGCGGGTAAAGTTATGACTGTGGATATTAAAAACAGTGATTGGAAGAATTTCTTTTTTTTCAGCTAATAAAGGATATAAACCACCCATACGACTCCTCAAAAATATAATTGTAGCCTAAAGGTATATTAAGTATCTTTGTCACGTACCACTAAATCCGCTCGTGACCAAATAAATACACTCAGACATCAAATAACAATCTGTCAACTAAAAAAAAAAAGATTCATATCTCCTATAATTAAGAGTACCCCTCCCCATTATTTCCTCTACCTTCTCTTCATTTCTCCATAAATACGAGAAAAAGAGAGCGGCTCTCGACACGAAAGCGCCTATACTATACCCTGGCACACGTGTCCACGGCAGATCCGTAAATGATGGCCAATACCGCGATATATCGGCCGGCACGAAGAGAAGACACACACGATTATGCCTGATTTATGCGACGTCTTTAGCACCAAGGGAGAGAGCTGGAGAAAAAACCAGCCAGCGCCTCCTCGTTTTTTCTCCAGCTGTCCGTAACGACGCGATTATGGAATATGTAAAATCCCTCTCCCTTCCCTGCCCCTCGCATCAATCTCCCTCGTCTTTGTGTCTTTTCCCCTTTTTTTCTTTCCTCTCCGTTCTTCGCCCTCGCGAAGCGGCGACCCTTCGAGGAAACTACGCCGATGAAATTACGGAATTTCACTGGCTACGTATGTGCCTAATGCAAATTTCGGCACGCGTGTGTGTGTGTGTGTGTCTGTCGGTATACACGCGCGCTCGGCCGGATTGATTTATCGAGGGTAATCGGAGGGAATTTTAATATCGTCCGTCTTGGGTATTGCCTGCATGACTGTTGGTTTTTGCTGAGTTTATCCTGTTGAAAAGCCTTTTTCGCGTTCATGGAAAATCTGTGCATGGAATATTATATACGATACAAATATCCCGTTTTTAAGACTTGTCAGAAAGCTCTTCCAAAATTATATATTATTTGGTTACGAGGCAAAAATGCATATACTTATTTAATAGTTGCCGGATAAAATGTATGTAAATAAATGCGTGATAGTAAAATTTCATTAAGAAAGGCACTCTACAAATCGTATAAAGGGGTTTTCCCGTTATCCTTAAGTTGTATATATACCCTTATTTCATGGATCGTTAAAGTACCTCTTGCCCTTTGCTTCTACGACTTAGTAGTAAAGATAAAAATAGAGCAAAAAGGCACTTCACATAAAGATAAAAGTTTTGCAAGTAACCCGGATGCTAAACATTTCGCTCTCTTCACAGCAACAGCAGCAGCAGCATCCAGCTATAAGAAACAACTTTGAAAGTCCAGTTCATCTTTAGGGCGCATCGCGCGTCATTCGCCGAGCCTCTTCCCCCCACCGAACAATACGCAATTTCAAAAGTCGTCGCGCTCTCAAAAAGCGTCGGGAGAAATTGCACGAGCGAAAGCTAAACAAAAGCCCCCGCGCCTACCCTGGTATTATGCGCAACGCTATTGTCGCGAAGTTACTCCACCTGCGCGCACATACGCATTCTTTTCCTTTTCGCGCCCTTCTTTTTCTCGCTCGTCTTTTGTGCGCGGCAAATACGTTGTGTAGATATGAAAGTACGACTCATACGTTTATTTCGAAAGCACATGCTTTGCCTGATTGAACTTTTTCTGGTGTCTCAGAATTTAGATATACAAGTTTAGATTTAGTTGATGCGTTCATTAAAATTATTTGATTAAAAATTTATTTGCTATTGGTGTATGGTTGCAATGAAACACTTTGTCCTTTATTATTTAACCATTCAATACATTAGGACTAGAAACGCATATCCTTACCGTTCATACTTATCAATGCTATTATGAGAAAAATGTCACGAGTTATTTAAAAAACTGAGACTGCCGAAATGTCTTGTTATATTCTACGACTACAGTTTTACAATCTCAAAAATATTCCAAAAAAACTTGTTCATAATTTATACTATTTTTCGACTCTTCCAGGCAAAATAAGTTGTTTCTGAAATAATATATGTAGTCCGTATCCATTGTCCACCAGGGAAATAAAATTTTGAAATATGCTTATATCCATGTTCAGTTGAACTAACTTAAAAAAGTTATCTAAATGATTCAATTTTGCATCCATCTTTTGACTTCTATTTTAAGCAAGATATTTCAAGACATCTAAAGTTATCCTTTAAGCTCAACTCAAACATTTACTTATCAAAAACAGTCCTTCCATAAAACAGTACCCCTGCATTTTTTAAGGTTCCCAAAGAAAACTGACACCAGAGTATGTCAAAGACTCCCAAAGGATAGTATCTAGCAAAAAGAAATATGATTCCAGTCAACAGATGTGACCCTCCCAACCCAAACCCGTCAGAACGTTATATAATACATCACCCATCCATCGACCCATTTTCCATTCTTCAAATTTCCTAACCTATCCGCAGCAGAGCTAACAACTTATTCCTACCGCAGAACACCCACCATCGTCGTTCCGCTCCGTTACCCGTCCATCGATTAAACCGCAGCAGTCCCTCTCTCCCCTCTCTCTTCACCCTTACAGCGTTTCCAATCACTGCGCAGGAGAGAGAGACCATTGGAAACCCTCTCGAAAGCCCACCCCGTATCATATCCGCCGCCATTAACGCCTTTCGATCGATCGCTATTTCCCTCGGCATTGTCAAAGGATTCTATTTCCCGCCGAGTCGTTTATCTCCTTGTCCGGAAAGCATGGATGACGAGGGGGGAGGAGGGCGAAGGGGGGAAGAGACAGAGACATAGAGTGGTAGGAGAGAGATGTGCCGAAAACAGTTAGCCGGGCTCTGACCGCATGCGGGATGCGAGTGGTACGGTGATCCCACTGGCACGAATAGAGAGAAGGGAGATGTAGTATGGCAGTGTGTGAGGAAGAGAGACGTACTGACCTTTTCAGAGAATGGATGGCGTATGTTATATACGTGTGCGTGTCGGCCGCATGGGGGTGAGATGTGGGAGAACGATAGGCTTGTGTTCTCTGGGCCCCTGAAAACTGATTCCTCTGGTTTTTTCGGGGTTCAGATTTGCGCTAAGCATTCGGATGACTATAATGTATAAATACTTGTTCGGTCATTCGTGAAAGAAAGATAACGCAGTTTAATTTCAAAATGTCATGTGTATCTTCCACCTATCGTATGTTCATCTCTTGCTTTTTAATTACATCATTGTTACGAATCTACTATCTTTCATTACTAGACGACAGCACAGACATACTTTGATAGATATCATTTACTTTTTCACCAATGTCGATATCCTTTATTTTCTTCGTCAATTTTTTCCTAAATCTTTTCTTATGAGAAAGCAGTCGTAAAATCCTTCAAGTTCCAAACAAAGTTCTTTGAATGTCGCCCCTTCTCACCACACATAGCTTCCAAACGATAACCGTGCACGTTATTAATCCTTTTAAACACTAAAAAGTCAACATCTATCAGCACAACATTACCACGAATCCTCAGCTTCCGTTAATTAGCATATTAAGAGAACGAATCGGCAACTTTCTAATCATCGATTTCACACTACCCGATCACCCGAATAAATTACCACGCTGACGTGTAAACAACAAAATCATCGTCGCAGGCCTACTACTCGCTTATTCGCCTAGGCACACAAGGTGCAAAGCCGCCGATACTCATCTCCCGTGATTTTAATCTCGCTTTATCCGATGTCTCGCTGTCGTCGTCGTCGATCTTCGCCTCGATAGCGCAGCCACGTCGCGGCGAAGCCTCGTTACACGCGGGAGAGATAGAGAGAGAGAGAGAGAGACAGTCCTCTGGCCTAAAAGGAAGAGAATAGACGCGAGTCGTCGTGCGACGACGACAGCAGCACGACCGAAGTTGACGCTGTCCTTTTTTTCCTTGCTGTCCGGGGGAACGATAGAAAGTGGAATCGTGATTCTCGAGAGAAAATCTGTGGCGTGTGTATATGTAGGATTTTGTAAATAGAGGCTGGAAAGCTCCTATTTCGCGTTATCGCGTTTTTAGGCGGTATTTTATATTTTTATTATAATATATTTTCACTCGATATTTTAATGCTTTAATGAGTAACGAAAATCCGATAATTAAAATACTGCGTGGAAATCTTTTCATTTAATGGATATTTGAAATCATTAAAAGCTCTTGCGTTTCATAATTCGTGAAATCTGATACCCTTATCCGGAATTTAAAAAAATATTCATTAATTAATACGATAACATACATAACATCGTGATAAGCAAAAAATAAATACCTAAAAGCTGGTAAAATATAAAATGAATGCATAAAAGTAACAAGAGATTTTGTTTTTTTAAGAGATGAGTAATAAATATTATTTGAATCCAGAACAACCTTAAAAATCAAAAACCTTTCCCAAACATTTCTCACTCCATTACCCTCGTCCCCCCTGATCCATAAAAACTTCTCCTACTCTGCCAACACTTAATTCCGAGCTCCGCGAAAAAACATTTTTCCCCCGGGGGGCACACTCGATGCTTGCAATCCTATACCGTCGCATTGTGAAGTCCGTTTGCCTTTGGAGTAGAAAAAGCTCTTCGGTGCGCGGACGGACGGCAATTAAACTCGCTCCGTGTATAATCGTCTTCATTTGAGAGCGTAACGTTGGAAAAAAAGAGAGGTGAGACTGCCTGGGAAAGTGCAGAGGACGGCCGGTCGAGCGTAACTCGGCGCAGACGGTGGGGAAAAAGGGAGAGACGGAGGAATTGTTCGAGGATATAGGAAGAAGAATCGACGGGGTCGAATGTTGTGTTTGTGTTTGAATGCGCGATGGGGAAGATGTTTTGCGCTTGTGTGGATGAGGTGAAAGCTGATGGCTGTATCAAAGGCTCGAAATGCTGCGATTTATTCGAGCTGAAGTTATTTGGAATTTCTTTATTAAATTCCTGGCAGACATGGTTTAGGTCTGGATACAAAACTTTAAAATAATTAAAGAAGAAAGAATTGGTTGAACCCAGATAAAATATTGGAAAGCAACAGCTTGTCATTAGTTACACATCAATTTATTACAGATGTTTTGTTTTGTCTTTAGTATTATCAACTGCATAAATCAGTGCTCTGAGATGTTACATCTTTATTGTTTGCTATTATATTTCATGGCTGCGGTTGAATGACCGTCAGAGAAGTAAAGTTCATTGATTCAGAGTATCAATACCAAATCAACCCACCTTAATTTTTGTTTTATTTCGATATTTGTAGATTGTATACATAAATCTGATGACAAATAGCAGAGACGATAATTTATAGCCGTTCTTTTTTTATTAAATCCCACAATCATGGTGTCATAGTAGCTGGTTCAATTAAATTAGATTAGTTTTTAAAAAATTGCCTCATCTCATGACCATATTGAGAAGATTCGATCACCATATGCTTTAACAAACGAAAAATTTTAGAGTCTACTGTATCCATTGAATTTCTCACCTCTACTCGTCAATAGTTATACGCTTCTTAAAATACGAAGAATAAAATTTGGCTTTTTTTCACTTGTCAGAGTATATTTCAGAAGAACTCCGCATGCAAAGGATATTAAAATGAATCAGATGAAACTTCCTTATGGCAAAACATACATGATTTGCATCACACAAAAGTCATCGTCCGCTGGCTATGAAATAAGAAAAGATCGCTCTATTGCCTTTTCTTATCAAATAATTAATTCGCAGAATCATTGTATGCGATTGAGACGGCTAAAAACTACTCTCGGACAAAGGGAGCTGAATGAGGTACATTTGAAATGATGAGCTCATGCTTGACAATAATATAATTCATAAAATGATATTTTCGCGTGAGCACTTATAACACACAAACAACTCTTCCAATAAAAGGAGTAAGATTCATCTAGAATGGGCTGTCAAGGCAAATCGTGAAAATCATTATTCCAACACATCTTCCTCTCACTAAAATTGGAGTACACCATAATAGAACCAAAGCTCTCCATATCCGCTAAAAGATCAAATAATACTACCCACTACTAAAACGAAACCGATTTAATTCAATTTTCATCGTCACCGTCACCATATCCGCCTCTGCTTTTCCGCTGTCGCGAGCCTCGTGAGTATACGCACTTATACCTACGCGCGATCTCGCGCTGTCATCGTTCCCATTTCATCCTCGCTCGCGCTAAAACCAGAGGATCTTCCGCGGAATGGCGTTTTTCCTCATTTACATCCTCGCTCGCGCGGATTAGGAGACTCTCTTCTCTTTTTTTCATCGCAGTTGGGATGTTATGGCGGCGGATGTATTATTCATAATTTTGAGACACTACAGACGGCTCTCAAAAGTGGCAAAGTCGCCGCGCTAGGAAAGAGGCTGTTTGCTCAAGGCGGCGGCGGCGCGCTTGACATTCGGCAAGGACACATTTGACTTTTGACGCGTACCTGCGCGCGCTTGCTTATTTATGATTATGTGTGTGGTATTATAATATTACGAAAAAGATTCGGCCGCTTATATGGTTAATATATATTGGGATAAATTTGGCGCTCTATGGTCAAAGGAGTAAGAAGCCTTGAGTGTGGAATATGAATTTAATTCGTTTTTCGGAAACCTCTATCGATGGATTATTTAAAGCGAGGTGACATTGGTATTTATTAAGTTTCCGTTTCAACAGACATTATAAATCACTCGGTCGATTAAAATTCGCCGAGCAGGTGATATTTAAATTCAACTTTGATCGTTCAGAAATTGTCATAATGTTAGAACATAATATTAGACAGTCAAGGAAATTTAGTACACGAGCTGCTAATTCCCCATTCCAGTTCCTAGAATTCACGAGTCCCAAAGAATCTACACCTCATCCATAGGTATATCTACGTCTGTGAGAAATCGCGGGGGAGAAAACGAAACCCTCGGCTCGTTAGTCCTTTCAACTGGCAGACGTCGAAGCGCGGCGGCGTTTTCACGTTCGCCGCTTTCTCTTTCGCTGGGCTCGAAATTGGGTTATACGCGAGAGCGGCGGCTTCCGCGCGGCGAGATATATATTCGATTTATACTCGCGCGTGCGGTGGTATCGATTTCCGCGCGTGAATCGCCAATGCCGTGTGTGCGGTTGCCGCGGCATATATAATGCCGATAGAAAGTTCGCTTGTCGAATAGATAGAGCGCGGCTTGGAAATTATTTTCGACGGTTCAGATTATTACTTTCGAGTACAATGAAGAGTTTTGGGTTCTCTGGGCGAGCCGGTTTGGAAAGTTACTTCATTTTTTGTATAGTTAGATAGCTTTTGTAATTTCTATCTAAAAAATGTGATATTTTCTTCAAACGCGAAACGATACACTTTTTGGACTTATAAATAAATCCTGGACGAAAACATTAACCTAGATGACATATCTCTTGATTCTTGATACGATGTATAAATCTTCTTGAATTTCATATGATGCATTAAATTACATAAAGGTGTTGAATACTGACATGCACTGCATCTGTATATTGTTTTTAATTCTGTTTTCGTATAGTAAAAAAATATCTAAAGTAAACAGACTATTTTCAACATACATTCTTGAAATATACTTGCCTTTTTAAAATAATTTGAAACTGTCTATTTTTCGCCTATTCGTGAAACGACTTTTTCCAACCACTGTTCAAAAAAATCCTTTCACAAATGTTAGAAAAATGGACGATTTCCAGCAGCAATAATAGTGATTTCAAACTTCTTGATAAAAGTATCCTCCAACAGTCTCATTACAGAAACACCATCTCTCACTATGCAACGTCTTTACAAGTACGAAAAATCCATTACCTTCTAAATCGCAATCTCAGCATCTCCCCAACTTTCCACAAACTCGAATTACTTACCGATTCAGCGCGATCTCCGCGCTCGTGACTGCCAAACCGAACTGCAGCTCCAAAAAAAAAAGAAACGAACACTGAAAATTTCGAGCTGCCACTGACTTTCTCCGCGAGAAAGCGGCGCTCCGGTGCAACAGATGCACACCACACACGCGAGTGCACGGAAATCTCCCAATTACCCAAGTTCGCGTGTATCGATTCGACAATCGAATTCAGCCGCACTCTGTGTGTGTTATGCATTCGCCGCGCGGAACTTGGCGCCCGAGAAACTTGGATGAAATTAGCCCAATGCGCGAGTGCAATTTGCCGTTAATTCGATAGCCTGTATTGGGAGGATAGGGGGAGAAAGGAAAGTTTGGTTAATGTTATTTTCATGGGATTTGACGTATTTGCGTGTTTCGAAAGTTGGATTCCTTAATGTTACTTCTGGTCCGGTTCTTTTTACGCAAATAATTAAATTTCTTTGAGCGGACAGAAGAGCATATAATTATTATTATATTATCTCTGCGTTTTAATCAAGAAATAAATTATATATTTATTTATTATAGAATTATCATAGTCTTTTCAGGAAACTTAACATTTCTTTCATCAATACATTTTCATGAAAAAATAGTCCATAAAGTTGTAATTTTTCACCTTTATTTTCAGTTGATTTTCAAGCTTTTTTTTTTAATTATAAAATATAAACTTAAAATGTTCACGAGTACATCATTCAAATTTTGAAGCATTCAAATACCTTCACTACGCCACCTCAATAGTATTTAACGTAATTTGTTTTAATATACTTTACAAAATTATAATGTTAATTTGCTCTTATCTTTTTCTGTTTCAGGTAAGAAAAAACGCTCATTCCGGAAATTGCATACACACTTACCGAGCCCAAATGTATGTAAAATAATACCATTGCTAATTACATGCGTCCATAATGAAAGTGAGTCCTTTTTCCAAACAATGAAGCTTGCTTCAATACTTATTAAACGAACCCGACGATGAGCCCGCCAGTTTGTAAAATCCAGTTTTGACAGCACCATAAAATGTTCAACTTTTTCATTAGGACTTCAATTAATTATCATTTCCTTTAATCTATACATTATTTATTCATCAAAGGGAAATATGGCTTTATGCTTTATAAAATAATAAACACACATACCGTCGCACGTAATAAATTACGCAATAATATGAGATTCATGTTTATTATTTGGAATACGTCAAGGACAGACCACGCTTGAAGTATACATTTTACATAATTAAAAATATAACAGCCACAGTATGAATAATAACTCAATTATTTTAATTTATTATACACGTTATTAAAGAAAAAAAAATGAAAAGCAAAAAATAACGATCCACATTTTAAATTCCGTCGAGTACCACGTGACAGTGCGACTGAATCAAGATTGAAAAGTGAAGCCGCAGCTCCTGGCAAAGCGTGCGCGTATAAAAAAAGGAGAAACTAAAGGCTTTATCGCGACCTGTAACGCGAGTTTATTGAAGTATAAAGTACACAGGCGTATATAAGATACTCGAAAGCGCGCGCATATGACGCTCGTACCCCCCTTTTTTGCGTTATTAAATTTCGAGTCGTTAAAAATGCTGTGGCGGCAGCGTTTTAAACGCTACAAGCGTTCGTCCTCTCCCTAGCGCGCAAAATCGAACGCACACCGTTCGATATTTACAGCGGCTTTATTTCTACTGCCGCGTCGCTCGTGCGCTAGTTAACGGCGTGAATTTAAAACCTCCGCCGGGCTCTGATTAAAGTCGTAAACTGCCGTAAGGCGATCGTGCCCTTTTCTCCCTGTTCATTATGTTTTAACAGAAGATAATATATCCTAGGTTTTTGATAGGGCTCTTTTTTAGAAATACAAAATTTCGCTTTTCTGTCCTTTTTATAATTATTTTTTTTAATCGAAGTTACATTACAAGTATTAAAGAAGTAAACGACGTTGTAGTGTAGCATTACTTATGTAACGTTGTAGCGTTATTTTAACAATATGATTAAAATTTTTTTTTTCATACAAATAATTTTGCAGAGCATAATTGAAGGAATACTTTATTTAATATACTTTCTCATAGGAATTATTCGTCTATGAGCAGATCGATGCGAATGAAGGATCGCTTTGGCGCCGTATAAGACTGCACTAAAACGATCTGTTTGGCGTTCTGTCGGAGTCGCCGAGTGATAAAGCGGCTGAAACAGTCTATTCAAAGTTTTAAGACGGTTTAACGCCGCGGATGAACGGAGACGAATTTTATAAACTTTCCCGGGTATATAGAGGCGGGCTTTTTATCGCTGAAATTTTAACCAGTGCAAAAATCAATAGGACGCGGTTTGTAGGCCTTCGAGGCAGAGTAGAAAAATATTCATTGTTTTTGCGCCAAGTTGAAACAAACTTTTTGCTGTCCATATATCTTTACCAGAATAATTCGTTACATATTCATCAAGATCTATGCTCTTAAGAAGATTGTTTGAATATTATTATAATATCATCACTGTGACATTATGATGTAATGTTATCGTATTATTATTATAATTATATCCTCTTGCTGCCACTATAAGTAAACTATAAAAATTTGACAAGTTTTCAGAATAATTTAACATTTGTTGTCAAATTAATTTTTCTTGTACGTTCAGAAACAAGAACTTTAATGGTTTTATCAATCCCACTTCGAAACTACCATTTTTACATTGTCCTACTTATATTTCAACAACATTTTCTAAATAACCCCTTAAATCTCTTTTAAGAATCTCTCAAACGAATCGTCTTAAATTTTTCAAACGGCGAACCGTAAAAGAAAAGATATCTCCGAAGATCAAAGCCAACAGACACGCATGCCAAGTGCTGTGCACCTGTTCTCTCGAAACCGAGAGCTTCCGTACGCCGAAAAACCGACGTCGCTCTCACCTGTCGACCGCGAGACTTTCTCCTCTCGAGAAAGCAAACAACAACGAACGAACGATCCCGGACTTGTTCTCTCCGGGCGCGATACTTACGCGCCGATATCGAAACCTATACGCGCGTGCTCGCCGGCTTTCCATTAACACGCGAGGGAGCAATGACGAGGGAAGTATACGCTCGTAGTTTGAGGGAGGTTGGAAAATTCCCAGAAGGAATGTGTATCTGTGCCAAAGAAAAATATGGAAGCGAGGTTTGTGGAAGAGTTCATGGATCGGTCGAAAACAGAATGAATTTTAGAGATGTTGATGGCGTTCATTAATATTTATCCAGTGGAACATAAGACATATATTTGATTGTAAAGCGAGAAATTAAAACTAAATTAAAAAAAAAAATACATGGATATAAACTTGGCTCTAACAGAAATAGTGCTATCGAATTGATATTTCAGATGATAAAATAACTAAATGAATGTTTACATCAAATCATCACAAAATCTTTACGCTCTTTCGACACTCAGATGTTTAGTATATTGATTCGGAGTGTTCAAAATAATCATTCTCGTGTTTGTTTTGACACTTGACTACAGAAATTTGTACGTATAATTCTGATGGTCAAACAGCAGAGGCGAAATCTTCATTACACTTTCTGAATCTATAAAAGTATGCCTCGTGATCCTCTACAATTATTTACCAATCAAATGGAATCATTAAAATAAATAATAAGGAATACTAGAGACTTCTTACAGCATTTCTCGATTTACTCCCCACACTGAACTTTTCACGACCACCTTCGCCCTCAGTACCATAAAAACCGAACATTCACCCGGGCAACGACTGTCTGCACGAGCAGCAGCAGCGGAAATGGCGATTTTAAGACGCATCGATGAATTTTTTACGTTATCTTATCTGGAACCTGCCGATGCGCAGGGCTCGTATGTCGCGCGGAACAACGAAAAAAGAATGAATTCGTGATGATGATGACGCGCGCTAGAACGACGGATACGACGGGTCGTTTTTTTTTCGGCGATTCTTTTGTCCGCGGTGAGAGATTGTTCTTTATCGATATGCCGAAAGTACAATGGATAGCTGGCCGACTTACGTCAGTGGCTTTTGAATCTCTTCGACGCTGTGACGCTTATGAAAAAGCTTTTTGTGGAAATTTGAGAATGTCATTTCGGCTGTCGAAAAAATTTTTACACAATGTGAATGGAACGCGCGGTTATTCATGCTCTATATTCAACGTGTGAATGAAATGATACAAAAAAAAGGTCGAAGAATGATAGCAAATACTATTGTGATACTGATTAGATGTTGCATAATGAATATTGTTTACCTCCCGTCATTTTAAAGGCTGCACATGAATTATGACGATTACTGTTGCCTGTCTATGACGCAAAATGCGTAAATATTTGTGACATTTATCGTTCGAAGCGTGAAAATACATCAACAGTATATATATTTATAGGTTTGTTTTACATAAGATACATCAACGTATGTCATGCTTCTCCTTTTCAACGTATCGTACAATAACGACGTTAATCATCTGTGCAAACACATACTTTACGCAAACTGACGTTGTTTTTACGCTATGCTGCGTTATCTAATGTGTTATAAATAAAACTATAAATTCATAGTCATTGACAACAGTACTGAATAAAACTTCCTAGGCTCGTATTAACATTAACATCTTCAATAGCACCACCCAAACCGTCTTGTAACATTTTTCGAATTCCTTAGTTATACACTCAAATCCCAAGGACTAAATTCTCCACAACCCGAATCGCAATTCTTCGCGGAACTACAGCGTCACTTAAAAACTACGCTGCGCTCGCTCAACCACTTCCCATCGACCAAACGATCCCCCGACACGATAAGGGCAGGAGGAGGAGGAAGCGGTACTGCCCTTCTCCTCTCCCACGGGCTTCCACGTTTCCTCAATAAAGCTGCTATCGTTGGAATCATCTATCATTCGCGAGGTCGATCGCTTCATCCCCGCGAGAGAGTCGTTACCTTTTCGCGCGAGTAGCAGCAGGAAGTCGAGAAAGGGTTGTGTGTTGCGGAGAGGAAACTGATGCGATTTATTGAAGGGAATGATGATAGGAGTAAGAGAGAAATAGAGAGAGCTACCTGCTGGTTGAGTATGACGTGTGAAATGCAATTTTGATGCATTGAGTGATTGGAGTGAAGGCGAAAGCTACGGGTTCGTGCTGCGCGAGGGTTTAATATAGCGATTAGTAATGGGTTTGAGAGATAGGCGAGTGCTCGTCATTTGGGACAATCAGAGTTTTATCGTTTACAGGTATTCTGATAAAGAAAACGATGCTATTTCATCCTTCTTTTTAGTTCTTCGCAGACATAGTAAATTGTAATGTTCATCTGTGATGATACCTGCACTCTTATCGATTTTTAATTCATCCAATCACGTGATTAAAGTAAAGTCTATCAACAAAGTTACGGAATCATTGGTCTTTCTTTACGCGAGAGAACATTAAAAATAGATCTAGTTAGTATAATAATCTACATCCTTACCAACCACAAACCCAAAACCATCCCATCCACTTTCTTTTCAATCGCCCCTCTCCCGGAATACTTCGACCCTCCGCCCGGAAAATCACGCAAGTGAAAAATTCCGAAAGACCGCACAGGTGATTGCAGCTCGATCCTCCTTCTCTTCTCCTTCGTGCGCCCTGAAAACCACCCAATTAAACGGAAAGCCCTCCGCAGCCTCGTTCTTTTTTCTCCATCCCCCGCGGGAACAAAGAAAGGAAATCGCCCGTCCGGGTCTTCTACTTCCTTCTTATACCACTCGAAGGCACAAAGCGATCCTTAACCCCGTCGCCGGCGACGTCATCGTCTCTTTCTGCGACGCTTGGAAATGACATTAAACGCGAGAGGAGGAAAAGAGCTTGAGGCCAAATTGGAATTTTTAATTGCGCGGGGAATGATGGATCGGGCATCGATTTTTTTGAGGTTGTTTGAAATTTTTAATAGTTGCTGAAAGTGGAGAAGCTGTAACAATATTTTTACGATAATTGGAACATCATTGAAGAGTTATGTGAAAATGTTACATTTAATTCATAATGATTATATACCCATTTAACATGGGAAACAGTTGCTATATTTTTAAATTACCCTTTGCTAAACATTTGCCAAGAGTCGAGATATTAGCGTTGCTTTCTTTTCTTAAAACGAAAATGGCTATTTTGAAACAGGGACTCTAAATGGAATTATTACCTTCATTACGGTTCTAGTCTATATTTAACTCCTTTGTTTACCGATTATTGAGAAATGCACAACAAGCGCATTTTTTTTTGCACGTGTTTTATTTTGCATCCTTGCTGGGAGTGCGGCTTCGAATGCCTACCAACGGCGATAAAACTGTTTTCCAATTTCATAATCACGCACGGCCGAGAAATAGAATGTGTTTTTTCATTTAAATTTTCTCATTATGTGCTCCACTTTCGTTTTAGTTCTGGGATTTCTCATGAATGCAATTGAAGCTCGCGAGTATATCACTGTTACAAAGTTTATTTCTGCGAGATGCATTTCAGTTATATAAACGTTATTAAAACCTTCCGAAAATGTAACGTTAGAGAATTATCATATGCAAAAGTATTTTAGTAAGGCCAAAGTCAAAAATATTTCGAATGAAATTTTCCCGGAAAAAACTAATTAACTGCAACTGAATGACTATGAAAATAATCATGTTTTCTACCGTAGTAATAGATAAACTAACAAAAGTAATTGTTTTGTTGTGATTTTACTATTGTAGATACTGCGAAATTGTTTGAACAATGAACAAATTACCAGTTAAGCTAATAATTGATTGCATTTATTTAAAATAATATTTTTGCAATAATATAGCAACGGTATTATTGAAAAATTCCACGATGTTTATACAAAATAACTTACAAATTTCTTACGATTTAATCTCCCTTTGTCATCATAGAAAGAAACAAGTCGGATAAAATAAAGAAAGAAAAAAAAAAAAGTTCCGATGAAGAATGCGACGAAATTCCCGCGAAAACAATCCAACTCACGAAATCCAAACACTCGTCACGTACACGCGGCCGTTTTTCTCTTCCCCTCGTTCTCTCTCATACCGCGCGGCGGCGACTCTTTTTCTCGCTTTCAAGGCTGACCTCTCGGCCCCCGCTTAAATTTCCATAACGCAAAAACGGCGGCCGAACTCGAATGATACACATTGCGCGCGACCTTCGATCGCCGTGTACGTGAGCAATTACCACTTGGCCGCAAAAAAGAATACGCTATATACCACCGAGAGGAGGAAAAACAATTGGAATCGAATAAAGGATATCGAAGCGTCGCCACTTCTATGGTGGTACATCATGCGTGGGACTTTGCTACCGATGCGGGCTCACGTTTCGCGCGCTGATGGATTTCGTCGTCGGCGGGAGGAGTAATGTCGAGGTTATCGTGGCAAAAAGGGAGGAGCGACGTTTTTTTGTGCTCGAATCGGGTTGTAAATAAAACACAGTCATTCGCGTTTGTCATTGAATAAATGAAGCGTAATGCTTTTACCTCAAATCATATTTCCTAACTGTAATTTCAAAATCAATAATTCTAATTCTCCATTCTTCAATTACGTGTTATAGGAGACAGAAAAATAAATTCTTTATAATTATCATGTGCGTATGGAATCCATATTTCTATTACCAGTACTATATTAATTTATTATTGCTTCCTTCATTAATTTCATCCGCCGTGCAAATACCCAACAAATTGACAATCGCCAGGCGCGCACTGCTTCTCAAAGTAATTAGTTTACCGTAAGAACTTGAACGCGTTAAACAAAAAGCCGCACCTAATGAAGCAACCCCGCGAGAATCTATCTTAACGGATGATCAATGACATCGAACGACGGACGGCGCGCAGGAAGTCATCGCGCGGATTCTAGAGCTGCGTTTTAAAAACTCGACGATTTTTCCGTTCTACTAGTTTCGATAAGCGATTCTCTTCATTCGCGTTCGGGAAAAAGCCATCATTACCGGCGAGGTTTAGAATATTTCGAATTCCGCGAGAGCGCGTCTAGGTGAGTTGCGTTATTTCTTAATTAGACTGTAAGAAGAGGGCTATGAGAACGTTGCTAAACAACTGCATGTTAATGATTTTCTAGAACTTTTTATGGTATATTTCTCAGTGGTTACGAAGGTTCTGGATGATTCTTTAATTAGACGTTTGAGTTCGCCATGAAATTTCTAATGAAGAGAACTTTATGGTTTTAGGTTATCGATACATATCAAGAGAGGTTGAAGTTCACAGGATAGACAATTTTCACTTACTTCGACTTCAAAGGCTATTATGTAAAGTCGAAGAAGCTGAACTTAGTTGGACTTCAATCTTGGAGTTATGCCAAAAATTTCACATAGAACTAGAATTCCACTGAAGTTCTGGCACATAATCAATAAAAAGTGAAAATTCCATTCCTCTGCACTTCTGCTTTTTGAATCTTTCGTTTCCTGGATTCTGACATTCCTAAATATATTAAAGCTTCTAAGAAGCAACAAATATATATTGTCCCAAAAATGTCCTCTAGCTTTACAGATGCATGCTTCTTTGATCTTTATTCCGCTTTACATCTTACGTCCTACAAGTTGCCATATTTTACGGATTATGTAATATTTTTTTTCCACTACAATTGTGACTATTTCAAAGACGATTTAAAATCACAATATATTGTCTATTTCTTTCTTTTAATATTATTAATAAAAAATTCTATCATGCAAACCTTACATCTCAACCTATCGATCATACCACCCTTCAATACATCGCACGGTTTACAACCAATGTTTACATTCGATTCCCGGAAAAAAGCTCCCTCCACAAAAAAATACACACAACCAACCCCCTCTGTTTTCCAACGGGCAAACAGCTCACCTCGCGCGAAACCCGTCACACGGAGCGAACGTAAACTCCCGCGCCATTTCGAATGCGCGTTCTCTCTCTCTCTCTCTCTCTCTCTCTCTCTCTCTCTCTCTCTCTCTCTCTCTCTCATTTCGCCCTTTGTTCACGTTCCATACCCTTCAGCTGCACGCGCGCGCGCTCACGTTTGTTTTTCACAAAGACGAGCTTTCGCCCTCCCCCCGTGACTGGAATTACTTCCGGGAAGCTCTCGCTCCTTTTTTTATCCTCGTTTGATTTTGCTAGAGGAAGGAATGTCGCGGAAAGCAGAAGTTGAGGGGTGGAGGAGAAATCGCGTTGAGAGGTTAAGTCATGTCTTTGATATGTCAGATATTGACAAGTCAGCCGATGGTTACGGGGGAATGGGTGCGAGTGAAGAAGTGGCAAGATGCTGGGTTGATGATGCGTGCAATAAGTCTAATATTTCTTATACAGAGTGTTTAAAAAATGCAGAATTTATAAGAGGACAAGCTCACCGTCAAGTACCGTGATTGTATTCAATTTATATTCCAAAATAATTTCATGAAAAGTTATCTATTTGTCCGGGTACTTTTTGAACACCCCGTATATTAAAATACGTAAGAGTAAATGTGTGATATGAAAACATTCATAAATTAACAAATATATGTAGATAGACTTCGGGTTGAGTCATAAAACTGATAGTTTTTTACGACCGGTACTTACTTCTTTTTGTAACATAAATATTCTTATTTTATCTTGAAATGAAAAATTAAATGTTTTGAAAGAACATAAATTTCGATTACAACCAGACTTTTTACAGTATTAAAACATTTTTAGTAGAAGATTCTATACTTTAAAGTCACGTTAAAGACCGCTCCTGGAAAAAGCTTTTACCACTCCATAATTTTTCACCTCACCCGCATAGAATGTTCAGAATTTCAATAAAAGAGAATATATTTGGACACCGTGAATTTAAATATCAATGCAACGTCAATTACCATGAATTATTCCGACATAATACCCGCTACCCGTTAAAATTAGACAAGCTCCGCAGTGGCATATCAACTCACCGAGAGTAATCATGATAATTTATGAGAAACTAAAACGAAAACTCGGAATTCGTCTGCTGAAACGTAACCAATCCTTTCCTAGACTCCGCGCGCAGTCGTCGTGCACATGCAAATATACGCGTATAGTCGCGTCCAAATATCTTTCGCAATACGACTGTGAGCGGCGCATGCGCATTCCCCGCGGGCGTTATATCACTGGGGGGCTACAAATATTTGAATGTCGCCTCCTTAGACGCGTCCATTTTTCACTCTAAATATTTTCTACAGCTCTCACCCTCGCATGTATATTTCATGATCGAGGGAGACGCGAAAATGCCTTATTTATATCTTTCTCTCTGTTTTTTCAAACCCATGTTATCCATCCATCGCGCGTATTTGTATTCGTTTACGTATTTCAGGCGCGCGAAATCGCGATCGATGTCGCAGCGGCTGCTTTTTTTCTCTCTTTTTTTTTTGTATACGAGCGTCGCGTAATTGAATTTCCATTGGAAATCGAATTCCCCGCTGCGAAATTTGATACGCGCGCGCACCGGTCCGCAATTTTTCGCTGCAGAGCTGTGGACGATGATCTGACCGATTCTTTTTATCTTGCGGGCAATGTGATTTGGAAGGTTCTTTGCGACTGTTTTACTTTTTGATGAATAATTATTGATGATAAAAGTTGAGAAAATGTTTATAAAACATGTGTATTTTCGACCGAATCTACTGCATTATTGCCTTATGGAAATCAATTCAAATTTCCGGTCTGAGGAAAATGTTTATTTTTGCCGTTTATAAAACACTTTTTGTAGTGTGGAAATTTTACATATGGGAGTGAAATAAGTAATTCCCATGAAGACATTGTACTTTTGATTTAACAGAATTTTTCCTTACCGCAATCTACACTATATTAATATACTATTAATTAAGTAAATTTTTGTTACTATGTATGCAATATTTAGTTAGTTTGGTTAGTTATTATTAATCTGTCACCAAAAAATTGTTGTACTTTTTACTTTCGGACCTGAATTTTCTTTTTTCTGCAGTATTTTAATGTATAAAATAAACATGTATTCTTCACCCAATTTCACACACGCTCTTTGAAAAATTTTGCTTATTTGATCAAAATATTGCGCATCTCGCAATTTCAAAAGACACCAGCGATATCCCCATTTATCGATTGAATTCTCTCGTCGCTGTTTGCAGGCTGCTTTTAACCTCTTTTTTCGCGACTAAAAATACCCTAAGATCGATCTATAATGGCGTGGCAATAAACATGGAACGGCAGCATTCGACGTCGAATAAATAATCCCGGCGCGCGCGCATCGATGAAACGTTCATTAAATATAGAAATTTGTTTTCATTTCTCGTCAGCGAAAATCGCGGAAATGTTTATCTCGCGAGCAGTCGGCGTTTTGTGTGTGGTGTTTTTTTTTTTTTTCAA